>JAODAL010005211.1:0-146459 GCA_025379985.1 Phyllomedusa bahiana
CCCCAGAATAAACTCCAGGTTTGGGCCCCCAAACAACTAGGGGTGGCCCAAAATAAAATTTTAATGGCCCCAGATCAACTCCACAGGTGGCCCCCAGAATAAAACCCCACAGGGGCCCCCAGAATCAATCCATAGGGGGGCCCCAAAATCAACTCCACTGGGGGGCCCCCAAATCAACCCCTTTTTGGCCCCCAGAAAAAACGCCACAGGGGGGCCCCAAAATCAACTCCACAGGTGGCCCCCAAATAAAAACCCAAAAATAACCCATTTTGGGGCCCCAAGAATCAACTCCACAGGTGGACCCCAGAATCAACTCCACAGGTGTGCCTCCAGAATCAACTCCATATTTGGGCCCCAGAATCAACCCCAAGGTCCCCCAAAATCACCCCACAGGTGTGCGTCCAGAATAACCCCATTTTTGGGGCCCCAGAAAAACTCCACAGGTGTGCAACGCATCAATTTCCAGGGTTGCCCCAGAATTGACTCCACAGGTGGCCCCCAAATCAACCCCAAGGGGGGGCCTCCAGAATGAAATTATGTGCCCTAGGCACTCCAATTTGACATGAAGGTTATTAGTGATGAGAACTATTTTAGCATATCATACAGTGTGGCTGCAATCACGGGTGGTTTCCCCCAACGGGACTCCTGAGCCCAAACGAGAAAAGGATTTCAATAAAATAAGTTCAAGTTAAAATGCCCTTTTTAAACCACTATCTTATTTTCAATCTGCTTTGCTTCTCCTGCTCTTTAACTTTAACCCAGGTTATGGGAAGCGTTCTGGTGCAGGTTTCCCCTTCGGCTTTCAGAGTGTTTTTCAGTCCAATTGTTCAGTTCTATTAAAGATCCCTTTATCTGGTACATGTTTTATAACTTTAAAAATGCTACTACAAAAACAAATAACATAAAATAACACATTTTTATCATATCCACATAAAACATACAGTAAAATTAGCACATATGGAGCTAAAGAGGAAATATACTTGAAACAGGGGAAAAAAGTAAAAGATATAAAATCCCTCAAGCACCTAAAGTTACACACCCCCCCCCAACCAGTCCTACTTAAAACACAATAGCCATTTATAAAAAAATTTTGCCATTAAATAATTCCAGTCAAATAAATACAGAGAACATATCAAAAAGTAAATTCCAGAAGGGTGAGAGAGAATAAATAACAGCGGAAACTGACAGCATAGTAATACCAAGATGGGACCTGTATGCCCAATGCTTGTTTTGCTTTTACTTCTTCAGGGAAAAAGTACCCCAGTTCCCTATCTGGTGTGTAGAATTTGTGGTATTTTGAGGGATATTTGTATCTTTTACGTATACCCAACCAATTGGTGTCTTGTCTTTAAAAAGTGGTTCCTCTTTACCTCTATGTTTGCTGATTTTATAGTACGTTTATGTTAGGATATAATAAAAGTGTTATTTTATATGATTTATTTTTGTGGTTGCCTGTCTTGTAGGTGTTTTGAATTGTAGGTGTTATAATTTGTGGTATTTTGATGAAAGTTTGTATCCTGTATCTGTTTTTATACCCAACTATTTGGTGTTCTGTCTTCAGAAGTTATAAGATGTTATTTTTTGTAGGTGTGTGATTTATTTTTGAGGCTGCTCTCTAGTTTAATTCATTTCAGGCCCTTTGTTTGTTGTAGGTGTAATAAAAAGTTTATACATTTTTATTAACAAAAATTGTCAACAGGCTATAACTTAGGCTATGTTCACACGGGGGAATTTCGGGGTACATTTCGCGTCAGAGTTGTGTTTTTTTTTTCATTCAATAGCTGACTTACAAGAGCCACCTCCTAAGCAGCAATGCTATAAATGCACGTTCATATCAGCGTCACAACCCCCCCACCCCCCCCACATTACTCAATTATGTTTCTGATAACGACAATTGATGTGCTATGACAAGTGATCAAACTACCTAAATTTTGCTTAGATCTTCTTTATTTACACTGGTCAATGATCATGCCTACTTCCTATATAAAAAAGAATAAATTATGCTAAGTAAATTTTTATAAAAAACGTTTCACTTGAAGGGTATATAGTGATAAATCACCACTTTTGCTATTGTTAAGGCCACAATAACATCACATTGTGGGGTTAAGGCTATGTCTACACAGCACATGAAAACGACACATCGAGGGTAACGATCTTCACAGGGGAGTCTTATTGCTAGTGATCTTCTTCACTGTACGGGTATCTCTATATTTAGATAAACTGTGCATACAAGACCATAACTCTCTTACAGAGAGACACCACACTAATATATATACAAGGGCACGATGTCCAAAAAGAGTATCTTTTAGACATCAAAGAAACAAAGAGGCCTGAATGACGGCGATGGAATCTACGAACACGAGCGCGCGGGCTGAGAGGGGATTTTGGCACAGTTAATCACACTACGACACACATTGATGATAGGTCATCTTCTCTCATGAGTGACTAGACCGATTAGAATGATTGAGATGTACTATGAACTGTGTCTTGCACACACACACACATCTGTATACAAGGATATCAACCACACTAGTGGGACAGTTTGATTAGCAAGGGGAGGAAGGAAAAATAATATAGTGCCTGGGCGTAACTGACTCAGAGACCCCACACAAGTGGTAGGAACATATTGTACTTCTGTGGTACCAGCGATCCGCAACACCGGGGGGATAGCCCCAGGGAAGGTGAACATGAGAAGATTTGGAAAACCTCCAGAAAGAGATGCGGAGTAGAGACACCGGAACTCTATGTACGTGATACTCAGACTCTCTAGGTGTCATCGAACACAGACAGGTGTGACGAGAAAGGGATCACAGTGTGTGACATCGCACTGTTACTCATCACATGTACACAACAACAATACACAGGTATTGAGCTCTCACATTCTCACACACTACGCAGGGTAAGGAGAGCACATGACGTATTACGTAATTAACAGTAACGACACAATGGTACTATTTCGATTCTGTTTTGTCTTCTCATCTCATTGGGTTTGGTGAGTGCAGACCGGAGTAGATTCTCTATCAGAGTATTCTGGGGTATCTCTTTCATATTGAGTGCTTCAGAGTTGTCTGTGTGTGCGAGATGATCTCTCTCTCTCGACATTATGCTGATTTCTTTAGCTGGATATGACCATTAGCTCGATGACGATACACTTCACAATGACACTGGACTCACAAATCATGACACACTCTAACAGGCAATCTACAGCTTGGGTCTCTATCTCTGTAACAGATAAACTGTGAGATGTGTTAGTGAGTGATATTTGGGGTAGAGAGTGTGATGAGTGAGGGTGTGGGTTGGAGGATGGGTGTGGTGGGGTACTTGTGGTGCGAAATGACACTCAGAGTACTATAGTACCTAGCGTTCTGTATAGGAGGTGCGTTACTATGTGAAGTGCTGTCCTGTTATGTTGCGCCGGGAGATTATGGGTCGGCATCTTCACGGCAAAGGTGTCTCGGACTTCATATTGGCTGGGGACTGTCTCCTATATTTGAGCAGGATGTATGGTGTAGTCAAATTTAAAGTCTCTGATTGTAGGCTATCTAGGTCGCGAGAGCTAGAGCTAAAATGCTGTGATGAAATTGAGGGAGTATAGTGATCTTATATGAGACAGTGGTACTGTATATTCAGTAGCAGATGAGATCTAGACATGGAGGCAAGAAATTTATGCCTGATCACGAAAGTGTAGGGGCTCTGACTGGTGGTGGGTCAAATACTATCTTTATTAGGAGGGATTGCAAATTTTGTGTGATGTGGATTCATATGCTCTTATGATGACTCGAGCTATGTGTATATTATGTGTCAGTTAACTCTTATATGATGGATTAGTGACGTATCTCATTTGATCTGTGGTTGTGAGGAGAGGGATATCAGGAGATAGATAGTGCGAATCTTAGCAGGGAGTACACTCTAGGACCTCATAGAGGTCCGATCTCAGGAGACGAGTGTATGAATTATGTGGTGAAGTAATAGAGGATGCGTGTATATCATCTATAATACACGGGAGACGATGGTACTCTCAGGATGGGAAATTGTAGCAAGAAACGCTATTTGAGGCATATATCTCTTTCACCTTATAGAGCTGGATCTCACATTAGACAGTGTTATCTCGCGCGAGTGAATAGCACAGGGGGCGCAGCATTGGGAGATATGGGGTGTGTTGCAGATATTCGCGTGTGACGGAGCTTGGGTGTGGCTTACAGATTGTTTGGTGATTCTATATGGGTGCACATTGGGCAGGGTCGCGGGTCGCTTGCGTTGTTGTGGTGTAGTCAAATGACAAGACGTGCTAGATGGAGAGCGAGCAGTAGAGAGCCGACACTATCGTCTCGATACATCTTTGCAGTGACTGATAACGTTATTCATGATATTGGAGGGGCACGTTTCTCTCTCTATCATATATAGTGAGAGTAGTTCTGTGGGGGATAGATGACAACTCTAGCAATGAAGCACACTGAGCTGGCACTCTAGCGAGCGAGTGTAGTGTGTCTACTAGATTGTACTCTGTTGGGGTGTTGGGGGGGGTGGGTGTGTGGGGTTGGGGTGGGGGGGGGGTGGGGGGGGGGTGTTTGGGGGGGTGGGGGGGTTGTTGGTGGGGGGGTGAATGGCGCGAGATCTGTTCTGCCTGAGGTCTTTTTGGGGGGCTCTGGGTGGGGTACAGAGTTTGGGTGGTGGGGGTGGGTGGCTAGACTCGAGATCATTGATGTGAGGAGTGCGCGGGGGACTAGTGGAGTTACGCTGGAAGTATTTGCATAAGAGCGAAGGTGGTGATGCGGTGAGAGCTCTGCGGCTGGAGAGGATCTGAAGTGATTACGTTGTAGAGGAGTGCGATATGTCGGCGCATAGTGTGCTAATATGATGGTGGGGGTGAACTGCTCGAAGTAGGTTGAGTGAGGGATGTTTGATTTGTTAGTATATTGAGGTTCTAATGAGTTCCTATTGCATAGACTTTTGGGCGATGTGTATAATGACGAGGGATCTGGTAATAGTATATAGAGAGTGCGACATTTGAGGTAGTGGCTCTATGGGGTGTATTGTTTGACATATGGGGTGTCCCATCTTCATACTAGACATACAGTGGGGGATATAGTGTCTAGTATGGTGCACAGATTTAGTTGACACTCGCGACATTAGAGAACTCTCGAGCGGGTGTTGGCAGAGTCAGAGCGAGCGTAGCCTGCGATCGGCGGCGTGGGGATGTGCGACTCTCTATGAGTAGATTAGTGTGGAGTCATGCTGGAGGGTGTATATATCACACAGTTATCAGAAATAGGTAACGTGGATAATAGTAGTGGGTAGTGTGTTAGTAGGGTATGTCCACACAATAGTTACATAGGGTGTGTGGGTGTGGAGGGGGTGCACACTAGAGTATAATTGTGTCATGTATTGGACCTCTAATTCAGCACTTGTTGTGCATCATCACTAGAATGTCAGGAGCTTCCAGGATATCGGCTGGACACATCTATATGTTTAGTCAGATTAATATTGACATGTGCTACTCCGGATCTGATTGGTTGGGCAGGTGGTTGATTTACGGACTAAGAGAGGGTGAAGTGGGGGACACGTGAGTGACACTACGATCATGGTTGGGTTGGGGGCTGTTGATAGTTGGCAAGTGTAGCAATGCACTGTGTTGTATATACGTGGTAATGATGTTCGGTACGAGTTGGCGCGGGTGGTGGCGCAGTCAGAGTTTGAAGCTTGTGATGATGTGTGTGATATGTGTAGCTACTGGGGGGGGGTGTGGTTCTATGAAGAGGAGGGGGTGTGTTGAGGGGGGGGGGGGTGTGTATGGTGTGTGGAATGTGTAGATGATATCATGCGGCAGAGTGCGCTTGTGTAGGAGGGCTTACAGGATGAAAGATTAGAGAATGGTCGGGGGGTAGCAATGATGAGTCGATGTCAGTGTTATAGGATGAGAATTAAATTAGTTGTGGTCGATTGCAGGGTTACTGTGCAATTACTGTGGTTTGAATCAGAGAGAGAGGAGTATTATATATGAAATGTTAGAGAGTCTGAAAGGGTACGGAGAGTGTGGATAGAATAGGGTAAAAGTGGGTAGAGTAGGTTAGAGTGTACGGAGGGGCATATGAATGTGTAGTGCAATACACACAAGGAGTTGTTGTAAGGTGCAGAGGAGTTGTGTGTGAGCTGTAATGAGGGTGAGGGAAGTAGGGGAGGTTTGATATAGGTTTTGATATGTACATCATGTTGTCTTAGATGTCTAGGAAGTTAGAATTGATATGAGAGATGATGTGGGTCAAGGTCATTGATAGAGGCACGTGAGTGACAGAGGGGAGTGGTGGAGGTGTTAGATAGTGGGGTGTGGGGGGGTGGGGGGTTGTTTTGTGTGTGGGAGGTAGGAGATTATGTATATGTTTGTACACAAGTGTGCAATGAGGATATAGGTATGGTAGACTTTAGTGTAGATACGTCACTGAGAGGAGGTAACGAGTTTGACCTTCTTCAGGTACAGTCTCTGTTGGGGGTACGAGAGATAGTCAGTGGTATATATTATTGGTGCGAGACTATCCAGACTGTTGTGGAGATAGAGGGATCGTGGAGGTAGTAGACTGTATACACGCGGTGACTAAGCAAACGAGTAGATCAGATATTGATATCTCTGTCGGTGTTGGTACCTAAGGTAGCACATAGGAGATAGTAGTTAGTTGCAATGGATATGTGTGGGGATTCACACGTAGTAGAGGATATCAGCAAGTCTAGGGGAGTGGGGTAGCATGATGATGGAAATATTATGACCTACTATATTGTAATGATAGGTGAGATGTCTTTAGAGAAATATAGGTGGGGAAGAGAGTATATACATGAATATATGCAGTGTTTATAAGTAGACTCATCTCAGTGGGACTGAGGTAGGTACATTCTTCACACCGACATAGGTGTGGTGGGATAAGATTGAAAATACTTCTGGATGTGACACAAATCTAGGATGAGGGGATTATCAAGTTGCTCAGTACATCTTAATTGGTAGATAGAGTTTGTGGTATAGGAATGGTGAGAATGTGCATTGTAGAAGGTGTGTTGAGAAAGTTACATGTAGCGTGATGAACTCCATTGATAGTTTAGTGATATATTTTAATTTCTCTAAACGTGGGCAAAGACGCGTGGAAGGTACTGTGGGAGATTGTGTGGTGTGAGGGTGTTGGACATACGGCGGGCAACAGTTATTTATATGTTGTCTCTGAGGAGGGTGAAGTAGTATATGAATGAGGTGAAATTTGATCTATCGAGTAGGGCGACACAAGATAGAGTGTGACATAGCTAGGAGATGAGAGGAGTATATGGAGCTGGGCGTCGTTAATGACACAAACTAGATGGTTACTCCGTACGACTGAGACAAGGTTAGCTAGAGGATTATGTAGTATGAGATATCGTCTTGTATAGTGAAGGAGTGTGTCGGAGATTGAGTTGGAAGTATAGTGTGATGGCATAGCTGTGTAAGAGGGATGTATTCATAAGTGATAATAGTGAGTCTCTAACACAGAGTTATATTATGGCTTTCGTATGTATGGGGGGGTGGTGACGATGATGAGAGGAGATGGAGTGGAGACTCTCTCACGGTCTCATTCTGTGAAGTGCACACGAGTTTGTGGCGTAGCATCGTGACGCTGATTGGGAGTGTGGTGTGGTTGTGGTGGTGTCAGGAATAGTGTGAAACTATTGTGCGAGAGTTTGTAGGGGAGGGAGAGTTACAGACACTGACACTATTCCGTTGTAGTTAGATTTATAGATAGTGTTTATTTCACACATCTAAATGGATTCAGGTGTAAGTAGTGTTTGACTCAGACAACTAGTTGACACATCTAGTTGGGTATATTATATAGTTGGTTCTCTATTCTCTAGATATACACACTATAATGTCACGGCACTCGAGCTGAGTGTAGATACATGATCAAATATGGAGTATCATGGGACTATGTGGTAGGTGATTGCAGGGGGATCCTTGTATATATATGGGTTCTGGTGATGATAGTCATACTATATCACTATTGAGTGTTGTATTATGTGGGAAGAGAGGCTGGGTGGAGGATATTGGTTATTAGGGGTGATTTTATTGTGGGATGTGCCAGAGGTGAGGTCTCAATTGAGTGTAGTTTCTAGGTTCTTCAGTAGATGGGAGTGTGATAGAGTGATATGTGAGACGTGAGTAAAGCGAGATGTGAGACAGATTTTGTGCGTATTCTGGTATCAATGTACTGAATCTTGTGTGGTGAGTGGTAGATTATGGTCGGATGGTACGGTGTGAGATGACATAGATACAGACTCAGGAGCCTGTATCTGGTTAAGTGTTATTTTGTTACAATTACTGAATTATGTGTTCATGCTATCATCGTTGTAGTTGGTCATATATAATATAGTTGAGGCGTCCTTTTGTCGAGACTCTCAGGGAATAAGGGTTTGGGTGTGGGGGGGGGGGGTGGGGTGGGGTGGATTTTTTTTGGGGGTGGGGGGTTGGGTGGGTGGGGGGGGGGGTTGGGGTCTGTGTGTTAGGGGGGGTGAGGATCATGATGCTTGGCGTTGGGTGGGGGGGGGGGTAAGTGATAAATGGGTGATGGGGAAATGTTGGAGGGTTGTGGGATTGGGATATAGAGGTGATTTTGTATGAGGTGAAGTTTTTTTGAGAGGGGTTTTATGTGTTTTTGTAAATGAATATTTGGTTTAGGTATGGATGATGGTGTGGGGATATGTGGTTGTGGTGGGGGGGATTTTGTGGTAGGGATGGATGTGGGGATGGAAGGGGGATTGATATGAGTGTAGGTAGTATAGGTGGGTAGGAGAAGTGAAGTTGAGGAATGGGTTGTATTATTATATATGGGAGGAGGGAGGGGGAATTGGTTGAAGGGGTTGGTGAAATATTGGTGGGAAATTGGTGGGATGAAAAATGAAATATAAGTATTTATGTGGGGGTTGTAATGTTGATTAAAGTATATATAAAGGAAGTTATGGGGAGTATGAGGTATAGAGGGTGGAGGGGATATAGGGAGGGGGGATGGTGGTAAGTTGGTTGAGGGGGGGGATTAGGGATATGGAGGGTAGTCATGGTAGGTATGGAGTGTATTGATTGGTATGTATATGATATGGGATTAATGTTTTGGAGGTATATGGTGTGAAGAATATTTGGAAATGAAGGTGTGATAATAGAATAAGAAGGTAAGTATTATTGGGGGGTAAAATAGTATCTAAGTTTTAATGAAGTGGTTGATTGGATTTGTATAATATGTTTATTGTAATGGTAATTGCTTTCTTCTGAGTTAGTCCTGCTCCTGGTTATAGTAACTGGCATGCTTTCTGTACCATAGTGTTTCTGTAGCCTAGTGTGATTGATCTCTGTTTCTGTTTGGGTCCTATCCTTTGTTGCCACTGCCAGGGATTGCTTTGAGGTTACACCTGGTGACCTTACTATCTGAGGCTGTATGAAGAACCTAATGGCTGCTTAGTTACAACCCCTCAGAGCAAGCCCAGTAGCGGCACAGGGGTGTCAATGGAGATGGACACATTGTCCATCTCCATTTCCCTGTAAATGCATATGCCTTGTGCCAGCAATGTACAGTGCCTCACAAAAATGAGTACACCCCTCACATATTGTATTATATCTTTTCATGGGACAATACTGAAGATATAACACTTTGATACAATGTAAAGTAGTCAGTGTACAGCATGTGTAACAGTGTAAATTTTGTGTGCCCTAAAAATAATGTCTAAACCACTGGCAACAAAAGTGACTACACCTCTAGGTGAAAATTGAGAAATTTCACCCAATTTGCCATTTTTATCCACGGTGTCAAGTGACTCATTAGTGTTACAAAGTCTCAGTTGTGAATGTGGAGCAGGTGTGTTAAATTTGGTGTTATCACTCTCACACACTCTCATACTAACGTTTTTCTTTCTACACTCTCATACTGGTCACTGGAAGTTCAACACGGGAAGATTGCCGACACCCTGAGACTGAGCTACAGCACTAAAAACAGCTGAAAAATAATGGTGGTCACACAAAATATCGACATGTTGGGCACAATTTGTCCATTTTGACATAGGGATATGCTCACTTTTATTACCAGCAGTTTAGACATTGATGGTTGTGTGTTGAGTTGTTTTGAGGACACATCAATTTTACACTGTTATACCAGATGTGCACTGACTACTTTACATTGTATCAATGTCTCATATCTTCAGTGTTATCCCATAAAAAGATACAATACAATATTTACAAAAATGTATTATTATTATTTTGTGAAATGCTGTTTGCTTTTATGCCACCATACCCCACCATCACTGGGCAGCTCAGTAGAAGACGCTTCTTTGATAACATTCATGTGATGGTAATAATAAGAATATATAGGCCTTTCAAGTTTAC
Organism: Phyllomedusa bahiana; assembly: GCA_025379985.1. Taxonomy (NCBI): domain Eukaryota; kingdom Metazoa; phylum Chordata; class Amphibia; order Anura; family Hylidae; genus Phyllomedusa; species Phyllomedusa bahiana. The sequence continues at coordinate 10,376 of JAODAL010005211.1, forward strand.
AGCATAGTAAGCAAATTAAGGGCGAACCTAAGCTCACCTCTTCCCCCTGGCATCTGAATGCACTGCATTGATTGTGTGTATTACTTTTGATATGTTACTCTACTGTTGGGTTAGAATGATCTTTTATATTCTTTTGCTTGAATAGTTGTATCATTTTATCTAAAGTAAAAACATAATATGCCTTCTGTGTTCCATTAGCTTCTCTTCTTGCTCAATGACATCTTTTCAGCAAGAACAATTATAGTAATCAGTTAATGGAAGCAAACTCTTCAATAGGTTTTTTTTCAGAGAAAGTTGTTCTGGAATGTAGTTCCTGTGGAGAAAATGAAGCAGAAAGGCAATGGTCCCATGTTTACCCTTTCTGTGCTGCTTCAGATCTGGCCAACATTAGGCTTGGAAATGTAAATGGAGGTGAAATTCCCCAAACTTGTCAGACTACTTTGTATAAAAGGTGGATAAAGTTTCAACATTCCTTCCCGAGCTTAAATATGTGGACAGTAGCTGCGACAGACAGAGTACAGTGCCCCTCACAAAATGTCAGGACGAAGGTCACATCCCTGCCAGGTGTCACTTCTGTCAAAACACCCTACCTGTAGTTTTTAGATCTGGTCCGTTCTATGGTTCCTAATACTGAGTGAGCAGAGATGTATCTGGTTGTCTTGTTGCTTTTTGCGTTTGCTCACCACCTCCCACACACAGTTTAGTGGAATGATTGCTCTTTTATTCTATTGTTTTTTGTGAGCATTCATTAGAGATTATTTCAATCTAATCCTTTGTTTACCTCGGACCTAAATGAGTAGATTTTTTTCCAGCTAGCCCTTTTTATTGTTTTGTGAGTGTTTTGTAGTTTTTTACATCTGAGACAGATGTGTTTGCTGTGTGATTGTATAAACTGGTTACTTGTCCAAGTATTGCCGATTTTTTTGTATAAGTTATCTGAAAAGAAAGTCGATTGTAAACTTAAATATATATATATATATTATATATATATATATATATAATATTATATATATATATAAATAATGATATATAGTACTATAGTATATAAATATAGATTAAAGAAATCAGAGATACCTGTTAAGAGGCTAACTGAGTATATTTGATGTGAGCTTTGAGAGTACTAGCTCTCTTCTTCAGACATGATGTTATATAAGAAACTGAAAATTCACAGACTTTTTATATACAAAAGACATGGATCTTCAAAGAAACTTAGAATCTTTAAAAAATAACAAAATTCAATATAAGTAGAGCAGTTATTTACAATATACTAGTACAATATATAGTACAATATAGTAAAGCTGACTCTAAAACTGCGCTGCCTGGCCAGCTAATCTGAGGGTCAAGTCACAGACTTAGTAGTTGGCAATTTAGGCAGTATATGGGTGGTCCAACTGGGTGTTGTCTTTTCAACCTATTGTAAGCCATAGATATTAGTTAGAAATCTGCATGATAGGGCTTATGGGAATCATAGGGTGAGTCTCAATCCTCACAACCCGCTGTGTTTACCAGGGTGGAGAGCCAATGCTAAAAACGTTACATGGTCCAACCATGTATTTAGTGGTCACCCATTAACTTTAAAGTGTTGATTTATTTGACTGACTGATTAGTGGAAGAACCACTATATTTGTTTTTTTATGCCTTATTTTCCTTATCAAATACTCCTTTAAACCTATATTAAACTCTAAGAGCATCTTAAGGTGTCCCTACACATTAGATGAATTACATCTGAACAGATCAAAATTATCAGGATCTGCTGACCATCTAAGATGTATAGGGGTGTTCATTCTGTCCCCTCTGGCACACATAGGAGGAAAGAAGGATGGGAAATGTTGGTTTTGAACATGCCTGATTGTAAGATAATCCACTGCAGAAGGTGTCTGACACCCGCCTATTCTCTTCTCCCTATTGAATACCCATGCATACACGACTGAACTTAGCATACATTTGCATGGAGGGGTTAGGAGAGAGCATGGTTTATGATATATGATCATCTTTAGTGCTATGTTGGAATTAGTTGCCTTTGTTATCCTGGAAGCAGTATGTGGAAGCAGGTGAGGCCAGAGAGTCCATGAGGCAGAGTATCTGTTTGATCAGTTCCCCTAAAGATTATTTGAAAGAAGTTGTCCAATTTACATAAAAGGTTTTAATAAAATAGTGAGTATGCAATGTATTACTTTTAGGAATAATATCCAAATCCCAATAACTTGGCATAAAACTGAGATTTTGTCCTGTTTCTAGTCCTTAGGTTAGATGGTTGAGTCTGCTTCTCATCTCTTCCATAAGCTGCACTCTTCTATGCTTTTCTCTGACCTAGACTTAGTTCTTCACCCCCAGGGCTGCCATAAGTAATTTCAGGGCACTATATATTGAAAAAACGGGGCCCATTACCAGCTCCCATACAGCATGGACCCTATCAATGGACCACCCTGATGCTGTCCCTGTTCAACCTCACTAATCAATTCATAATATACATAATATAACACATGCTTTGCCACATTCATAGACTCCCATGGACTCCATCAACTTGCTTGTGATGTTGGCCATTCTCAGTTATCTGCATCTTTTTATCCAAGAAGAACATACCTTGTGTCCTCCAGTTACAGTATCTCACAAAAGTGAGTACACCCCTCACATTTTTGTAAATATTGTATCAAAACCTTTCATAGTACAACACTGAAGATATGATATTTTGATACAGTGTAAAGTAGTTAGAATACAGCTTGTAAATTTGGTTTGCCCTCAAAATAACTCAACACACAGCCAACACTGTCTAAAGTGCTGGCAACAAAAGTGATTCCCCCCCTAAATAAAAATGGACAAATTGTGGCTAAAGTGTCAATATTTTGGTAGCCACCATTATTTTCCAGCACTGCCTCAACTCTCTTGGCCTCTAGAGCTTCACAGGTTGCCAGTGGAATCCTTTACTTCTCCATGAAAACATCACAGAGCTGGTGGATGTTAGAGACCTTGTGCCGCTCCACAGATGTTCAATAGCATTTAGGTCTGGAGACATGCTTGGCCACTCCAGCTCCTTTACCCTCATTTTCTTTAGCAAGACAGTGACACTCATGCAACCCCAAACCATGACACTTCTACCACCATACTTGACTGTAGGCAGGACACACTTGTCTCTGACACCATCTGAACCAAATAAGTTTATCTTGTTGTCATCAGACTACAGGATATGGTACCAATAATCCATGTCCTTAGTTTGCTTGTCCTCAACAAACTGTTTTCTCATGCATCATCTTAAGAAGAGGCTTTGTTCTGGGATGACAGCCATGCAGACCAGTTTGATGCAATTTGAGGCATGTGGTCTTAGCACTAACAGGCTGATCCCTTGCTGGCAGCACTCATAGGTCTATTTTGAAAAGTCAATCTCTGGATATGATGCTGAACTCATACACTCCTTTTTTGGTCAACCATGGAGAGGACTGTTCTGAGTGGAATCTGTCTTGTTTAAATACGCTGTAATGTGTCTGCCACCATCCTGCAGCTCAGTTTCAGGGTGCTGGCAAATCTGCTTGTAGCCTTGGCCATATTTATGTACAGCATCAATTCTTTTTTTCAGATCCTCAGAGTTCTTTGCCATGAGGTGCCATGTTGAACTTCCAGTGACCAGTATGAGAGAGTGTGAGAGCAATAAAACCAAATTTAACACACCTGAGACCTTGTAACACTAACAAGTCACATGACACCATGGAGGGAAAATGGGAAATTGGGCACAGATTGTTCATTTTCACTTAGGAGTGTATTCACTTTTGTTACCAGTGGTTTAGACATTGATGGCTGTGTGCTGATTTATTTTGAGGGCTCACCAAATTTGTACTATTATACAAGCTGTACACTGACTACTTTACATTGTATCAAAGTGTCATATCTCCAGTGTTGTTCCATAAAAAGATATAATACGACATTTACAAATATGTGATGTTGTGTACTTCACTGTTGTGAGCTAATTTCAACAAGGACATCTCAACTATATATATATACAAATTAAATATATAATATATATATATATATATATATATATATATAGATATATATATATATATATCTATATGCGTAAATGCTGGAGCAGAGTCGGAAGTGGGAGAGCTGTCAGGGTGAAGACTTTATTGAAAAAAACTGGTTTTATTGCAAATATTGATTCAGTTTCACTAGCCGACAATTAAAATGTGTTTGAAATTACTTAATGGCAAATACTGTTTATGTGCATAATGACCACGCCACCAAATAGGTCGCCTTCTTACAATAGCACTCATTAACAGCTTCTTCTATCCTCGTGTCCTACTAAAGATTTAAAAAAAAGAAAAAGAAGCAAGAAAGGGAAAAATAAATAAATATATATTACAGATGACTTCTTTTTTATTGTTTATATTCTTTGCATAAATTAGTACAGTGAATAGGTCATTAGACCCAGGCACAAATTTCCTATTGATCAATATTTGTATATTGATCATGGACAATCAGATACAAACCAACTATTGTAACATAATTAGTCTGCTTTAATTTGCAGTTAAATATGCTTTAAATGGCTAACAAAATCTCAGGGGAAGTTGTATATGAGCAGTAAACAGATATAGCAGTCCACAGAAAACACAATTAATGGAAGACATTCTTCTTGCACAAAGGCTTTGTCTCATTTTACCTTAATTTACTGCTGGGATTTTGCCATAATGTAAAACTGAAAATGTTGGCCCTTTGAAAAGTAGTGAAGGAGGTATTATAGAGGCTGATGAGGAAAAAGCAAATCTCTTAAACAATTTTTTCTCTAGAGTAAAATGACCTTCCTGTTAATGAGCAGAGGGATGCGGTAAACTCTACCCTAGATGTCTCCTCTCTAACCCAGGAAGAATTTCAGTCCTGCCTTAAGAAAATTAATATACTGTAGAGAAACCCCCAGGTCCTGAGTGTTTACACCCTCATGTCCTAAGGGAGTTAAGTAATGTGATAGATAGGCCCTATTCTCAATATTAATGGACTGTATAGTAATGGGTTGTGTCCCAAAGGATTGGTACAAAGCAAATTTGGTGCCAATACTCAAAAAGGGGACAAAAACTGATCCTGGAAACTATAGGCCGGTAAGTTTAACTTCTGTTGTAAGTAAATTTTTGAAGGTTTTCTAAGAGATGCTATCCTTGACTATGTCACTGAAAATAAATTTATAACTCTGTTCCATCATGGGATTAAGAATAATCAGTCCTGTCAAACTAATCTCATCACTTCAATGAGAATTAGTTCTAGACCTGGATCTGATAGTCAAAAACACTACTCCAGCCTACTCACAACAAGTTAGGGATATTTGGCTTTTGGTTCAAATTACTTGATTTTTTTTTTAAATTAACTAAATCAGGCCAACTTCTTAATGCACATGTCCAGCTGTTTCAATGTTTCAGTACTTTTTGCAAAATTTGCTGATCTCTGACAAGGAGCTTAATGGCAAAATGCACAACAGGTGTTTGATCCCTGAGGTCGTCCAAATCAAATTTTAGGTTATAAATTTGAATTTGTGATTTTAAACAGTCTCCTCATCTTGGCTGTTCACATTTGACATTCATGAGACCAAGACGAACACCTAAAAATTATCAACAGTAACCTTGCCATTGCAAAGGCTCAAGTAGGATGCGCTCAACAGAAGTGGCCACTGTAGCTTAGAGTTTCACAGAGTGTCATCATCAGGTTGTATCAGAGATACAGAGAGACGGGAAGAGTCACAGAAAGGTAAAAAGGTGGACGTCCTTTGGCTACATCACACACTGATGAACGCTTCATTGTAAGCAATGCTGTGTGGAATCCGATGATGAATGCCACACAGCCACAGGTACGTTTAAGGAAGGTGAGAGTCAACAAAGTGTCATGTTAGACCATTTGTGACCATTTACATCAGTAGGGTCTGCTTGCTAGACGAGCACCACAGGGATCTGACCCCATCACCAGACCCAAGCATCCTCAACTTGCATAGGCCAGAGAGAATCTATGCTGGACCAGTTATAGTGACTAGGATTCTGGAGAGGGGTCGTTCATCCAGGGATGGAGTCGGGAATGAATTTTTCCCTTAAAGGGGTTGTACCACGAAGGCATTTCCTGCTTTCCTCTCTTCAGCTTTCACCATTGTCAAAAGGGAGCATGTATAGCTCATGTAGCACTTCTGCATTTCATCAAAGGACCTAGGTCAAAACTGCAGGAACCAAACATGTTTTTTTTTTTTCTCCAATGCACATACCTGAAATGCTGTTTTCTTTTTTCGGAGGCGAAGAAAACAAACCAATGAACATAACCAAAAAAAAACAAGCAGCATGATGATAACATATCTGCATATGTTATACTATAACAAGGACAGAGGATAGGAGTATAATGCCAGCACTGGTTTGAACACTTGCTTTAAAATGAAGACTCTTGGCTTTTACCTCATGGGTTTTTTTTTGTCTTTTTTAGCCTTACAAACTATGTAACTGTTTAAGATAATAGACAGAGCTGTCAAAGTTTGTGTGGGGTTGCATATGTTCATAAGAGCAGAATGAAGTTATAATAATAATTTTTATATAGCCCCAATGAATTCCATAGCACCGGATAAGAAATAGCTAAGTAAAGTAATAATAAAGAAAATACCAGTGAGACAGAAGGGAAAAGGTCCGTGTCCATAATAGTTTACAATCTAATAAAATGGAGGCATAAGACACACAGTACTAGTTATGTCTACGGGACCCGAGAAATAAATCAGTCATTCAGCTGGCATCAGAGGCAACACAAGTATTAGATGCCACTGATGTTATACGGTTCTAGTGGGGAGAGGCTGTCTTTTGACCACGTCATGTTGTACATAGGCTATGGACTAGCCTCCCGGAAGGCACATCGGATCCTGGGGATTTTAGGAGCAAGTGTAATGGTCCAATACAGTATTTCTTACTGGTTCATTGTGGTGGAGCAGTTCTTGTTTAACATTTCACTTCAGTCCATGCACTTAGCTTATATGTTCAGTCCTTTTTTAACTTATACATTTTTCAGCAGAACCTTGTACTGATTAATAAAGTCTGCAATGCTATTAGTATTGCCGTTTTGATACGTACAATAGAGAGTGGCCTTTTTTGAAGATTTGCTTTTGAAAAGTTGAAGTATTTAACATACTAAGAACCTCCTCAATCAACATTGTGACAATTCTGTAGATGCCTCAGAGGCAAATCCTATCAGCAGATGTGATGAGTTCCCATATCCTGTGTTTTGTTTCATTCCTAACAAGAAAGAAAACATCCTTTGGGAAATTGGTGTCTTGGAATGTCCATCTTTCTATACACCTTCAACAGCTGATGGCTGAACACTTCAACACTATTCTCTAAACCCCATCTCATAACATTCATGCTCGGCTTGGCCAAAGGTGCATGTGTTTTAAATGGGGGTAAACCACTGATGGACACTTCCAGAGGTGGCTTATCTTTAGGGACAATAAAAGGATTGGGCTTTAAAATTCAACCGGTTGATCCTTCTGCCCCCTCAACATCATATGTAGTAAAAAATTGTGAGGTACTAATACTCATAATATAATCCTCCATACCTGTTGAAATCTGCTGTTTCAACCGACGTTTTACAAATGTGTTTGGGAGTCTTTACTCATCTTTGTCTCCATCATACTGTTAGGGGCCATTTACACGGCAATGGACCAAATACCGGTCGGTTTTACCCACCCGGTATTTGTCCTGTTTAGTGCCTCCACCCACGCCGCCAGAGGGAGTACGGCTTTTCTCCACGACGAGCGGAGAAAAGCCCTTCCCCTTCACATTGACATGCACATATTCCATCCGAAAATCGGACGGAAGAATGTGCAAGCACAATGTTTTTTGGGCGGCCTGCTGCACGGGTTTTCCATAGAAGCCTGTTTTGGCTTTCGTTTTGCGGCGTTTTTCAGACGGTCGGCAAAACCGCAAACCATCTGAAAAACGGGGCGCAAACCCGTGCCGTGGGGACATGCCCTTACCCTACTGCTGTGTCTTTAACTTTATTCCTCGAGCATGATCTACCTACTGCTCGTATATTTCTTTATTACTGTCCAGTCTAACATCTCCACTTTCTTAAGATTAGACAATTTAAGGAGACTTTTTGGAGTTGGAATTATATTGACCATTGTCATGAGGAACACATCCGAAACATCTAATATCCTGCAAACCCCTTTTTCCATTTTGATAAAACCCATAGAGATGAGCAACTGTAACTATCATTATAGGGTCAGATTAAGTATATGTTGGACACTGTATGCTTCCATAAATACAAATGTTAATATTTCTAAATGGAAATAAAAAACGTAACATTTCTGAAGAACAAAATAAAGAGTAAATTAGATCCTATATTCAGTAATTTTAGAATCTGAGGTGTCAAGCTCCATCTTTTGCTGCCAGTGCAGACCAATCTGGTGCCATCTTACTCAAAGTAAAAAAACAGAAAAACACTAATTGAAAGTGGTTGAATGCTTGCATTCTATAAAACTTGGCTGGAGCTGCAATGCGACAGCTTAGTCTAAATATTGCCATTCTTATAAGCGCTTAGTACAGCAGGTTTAATTTGTAATGAAGAAATCCCTCTACAAACTCTGCATATCTTAATAGGCAAGAAGATAACCACGCATGTTTATGGATAACTAAATTACCAATAATAATATATATTCATTATCTTGTGTTTCGTGTTTACAGCTTGGAAAAGCTTATTTTATACAGATAAACCCCATAAGTAATCTTGATTTTCAGTCGTACATGATAATTCATGCAAATCCTTTTTCATATGATTGAAAGAAACATAAAATTCACAGTCTCATAAGCCGCCTTTACTTTTGGGAAAACTACTTCATCCTGATATTGTTTGATTCATTTTTTATAAAACCCATGTATATATTTATCTCCTGAATCTCTGCAGATAGTGGCTCTCCTCACCGGTCTTCAAATTCAACATGTTTTTACTTTTGCCTAATTAAAACTAACAAGAGCTTGTTCCTATTTTCATGAGAGTGATTTTTGAGGGATTCTCTTAGTGATTTAAATTATTATCAATGTACATATACATCTCCCCAGCACATGATACATTAGAATATTCAGCTTTTGCCTGTACAATGTGTGGAAATAATTTGAGACAAATATAAATTGGAAAACTTTTTATAAGTTGGGCTGTTCAGATCACATTAGTGATCTCCAGTTAGCGTGTACACCAAGTGTAGCTTGGGCGCACCAGTGGAGTTGATTCTTGGGGCCCACCAGCTACTGTACATGACTGAACACACGATGCACATGACTTTTGCTTTCTGTCTTTCTTTCTCTGCCTTTTTTTTCCTGAAAAGCAGCTCCATACCTGCTATTTTCAGTGGCCTACATTGCCCAGGGACCCACTATACCAAAGGGCCCACTGGGGGTTTCCACTACATTCCTGGGGGCCAGTCTAAATGCCCACTTAGAAAAACTTAGAAAAGTTTGTAGTATACATCTCTAACATAGGACTGCAGCATATCTTACTGTGTAGGGATGCAACAAAGGTTAGTGGGAAAGAGCTGAACTCACTAGCGCCATCTATTGGATGTAGTAATCCACAATTCACATGAGATTCACAAAAGCCTTGCAATGTAAAAAGGATTGAAGCCAAAACAGTGAAGTTCATCTACAAGCAGCTCTTTTAGGGTGTTTGCCCCTCGTCGGTGCAGTGTAGAACCAACTGGCTGGCTAGGTGAGTGTGGCTTAGTAGGAAGAATGTATCTCAATGGGGAGAATGAGCACCATGTTGGTGTGTGAGGATTCAATCTCCTTTTTGCACCTCACTGGGCATTTTCATATAACAAAGGCTGATGGGAAAGAGCTGAACTTGCCAGCGCCATCTATTGGATGTAGTAATCCTTAATTCACATGTGACTCACTGAGCCTTGCAATGTAAAAAGGATTGAAAGTTCATCTACAGACAGCTGTTTCAGGGTGTTTGACCCTCGTCAATGCAGAGTAGAACATTAGGGGCGACATGTATGTACGGGGCTGCGCAAGTAGTCTGATGTCCTTTCAGCTCAAAAACTGGTGCAGTCCTGTTCTCTAGATTTTTAATCAGGCGCACTCCAAAATTAAGAGCATTATCGGGCGCGCCCGCTGACAAAGTGGTAATGTTTTCTGGATGGGGGGCGTTCTGAGGCTGTCCACCCACAACCAATAGAATTCTACACATTTATGATGGGAAGATGGCAAAACTAGGTGCATTACTACTGGAACAGGTAGACCAAGTTGAAAGAGGTCTACCTGAGCCCAATTTGTTGTTTTGGAGCTAGAGAGCACCTAATCTATGACCCGCAGTAGAACAGGTTCATAGATTCAAATGCATTCTACGCAACCAATGCACGCAAAAAAACTGTCGTCTGGATGCCAAAATGCATACACATCATCCCAGGTATCTATCTGTATATAAATCTAAAGGGAAAATAAAAGCAAAATGTACAATATATATATATTGTATAAATTGTATACATTTTTTTTTTACCGTGTACTGTTTTATTGGAATAGCAGTCTACTGAGCCATTCTATATTTTACTTTTTGCATGTACAGTCCTATACCAGCCCAACAGTTCTCTAGATTTGCTTGTGTGTATGCTAGGAGTTTTTTTTTCCCCAGTGCACACACTAAATAAAGGTGACTTATGTGTTATGAACACCCCTGAATAACATTATGTAATTGTTTAAGGCTCCCCAGTCACTTAGTTATTGTGCTAATTTCTCACTTATGAGTGAGTCTATATTCCAGATCCAACATGTTAGTTATTGTTATTAACTTTATAAAAGTGAGTATGAAAAATCAGAAAATTGAACCTACTAAGGCTTTATCCATAACATATCCATAATTTGGGCCAATGTGTAGGGAGAACCCTCTTCAAGCATGTCTGAAAACTGAAGGTGACCTCTATTTATCTTTTAGGGGTGTCAAACTCATTTTCACCAAGGTTGAAATCAGCATTATTGTTGCCCTTAAAAGGCTGTGGTGCCTCATCTACTAAGTTTCTAGAAGGGTGGTTGGGGGCCTGGGTAGGGCTGTCAGAGCTGTGCCACTGCCTGTGAGCTGTGTGGAGATTAACATCTGAGCTCCAAATCCAAAATGGTGCCCCCTCCTTGCACTGGCCCTGCTGCCTCTACCAGCCCTGACTACATCCTCTGGGTAAGGTGAAGAGCTGATCTATCTGGGTTTGGACCTTCTCTATCCCTACTTGCTGTGTCTAAGCTCTCACAGGCCACTTAAAACGATGTGGTAGGCAGGATTTGGCATGCAAGACTTGAGTTTGACACATGGTGCAAATAATCTTGTCCTCATGCTTGAAATAATGCATACCCTCCTTCATTTCTTTATATTGACTTCCGTGGAAAGGTAACACATGCAGAGCTATATCTCTATTGATCACTTGAATTTAGTCATTGAAAACATTACCAGGAGCTCCAGATGGCAGACAGTCACTGGTATATGACCCTCATTGGAGTATATCTGTACTTATCTATATGGATCAGAATCATTATATATGTAACATACATCACACCATGCCTGTTGCTTTTAGAAAGTCCTCTCAAATCTACATAACATTGTGGCAACAATGGAGCATTTTTTTCTATTTATGTGATAAAAAATATATAGAACTTCCAATATCTCATTACTCTTCTCCACAATCCACCTCTATCAAGAACAGGAACATTACAGGTTCTCTCTTTTGCTGCCTCATGAAGCTTTCTCCACCAACATGTACTTTCCGATGACAAGCTAATAGAATTCTGATCGGGGTCCACCTCTTTTAGTGCATATAATAAAACCACGCTTTAGGAATCCTGTATATTTTTTCTCAATCATGGTTCCTAAATCAAAACACATTTTAGACGGACACTTTAAATAATAAATGGATCAGAGAGTTATGAGAGAGGCTGATGAGAGGCCACCACACTGGGATTGTTTATATTAGAATAATAGCTCGGAAAAAAGAATATGATTGTAATATATGGGACAAAGCATCCTTTATAATAACAATTTTGCAAACCACCAAGGAACCTTGCCATCCCATAAGCAGATGTGGTCCGGGTGTCTTGCAGCAATCTTATTGTCTGCAGTTAAATCACTTCTTGTGTTAAATATGTCAACGTGCAAGATTTCACAAGAAAATAAAGAAAGACTATGGCTCCTCCTTACGTTAAGAACATAATATATGTAAGTTCTCAGCTGATGGAGGTTTGCTTTGTGAGAGTGAAAAAAAAACCTTGAGACCTTACACTGAACAAACTCCATGCACATGGATCCTGATTGATAAAATGTTTGAAATTCTTAGTTTTGCAGGATAGGTTAATAATCTTGTTGTATGAGGTCCACTGAAAAAAATATTTTGAATGCTATCTTATGTGGGTGATGAGCAGAAGCATGCATGTTTACCGTAGGGTCTAAGGATAAAGATGTTGACCAACAGCTACTTAAAGGGGTTGTCTCATCTCATAATTTCAAAGGATGCATGAATGAAATAATGCTGCTTTGCTCTGTCACTTTCTGGTCAAGCTGTCTGTAATTAGCACATAAGCTCCGTGTAGTCAGACTTCTCTGTTTATTATGTTTATCAGTCCATATTAGCTAAATTACCTTCTACCAGGACAGGAGAAGCTGCAGAGCTAAAGTAAACAGTAGAAATTAATGTCCTTGTCTGATAGAACAGATAACACACAAGCTCTCTCTGCCCAAGCCAGTACTGTGTTGGCCATAACCTGTGTGTGATACGTCACCCTCTTTCAGTATAGAACAAATAGCATGGCGGAGAAGGTGCCATGTCGGCTCACTTTGGAAACCAGACAGAGCTCAGAAGTGATAAAATCACCTGTAGCTCCTTAAACAAAAAACCATGAACAAAGCAAATATTAGGAAATGTCTTCATTTAGTGTTCCCTACATGAAAGCTAATCTTTGTAGCAAGACAACCCCTTTAATGTCTATGGCCAGCTTTACCTAATAACAGAACTGGATTGACAACTGCTTTATGTATAAGACTGCCCTTCTACATGACCCTCAGCTCTGCTTTGGGTTGTACAGCACCACCCAATCCTTGAGTGAGAAGGAAAAACTTCTTTCCTCTGGTTGATAATTTTGAAGTAGTTCAGCACCCCAGTACCACCCAGGAAATGTAACAATTTGTGTGATCAGCCTCTGTCAGGTTCTTTATTGGAAACTGTTACTATTGAAATTAAGAACATTATATACTTTCATTCCAGAAGGTAGCTCAGAATGGAGATGAATGGATAATTAGTAATTCACTGCCGTTATGGGAAATCTGTGCTGTTTGGCACCAGTTCCCCAATATTCGAGTCACCATATGGCGTATTAGAACATGGCATTTCACAGTATATGGTACCTGTATTAGTTTGTTTTGCTATCTCAGGTTTCCTCTCTGCAGCCGTCGCAGAGTAATTCTTTCATTTGCTTTTGCTGTAAACTCAGGTTCTTTTAGACACAACCTTTGCATTCTTTATTAGAAATAGGCTTAGATTTCATATGTACACAATAAAGGAGAAGGTATGCAAGGAAAGGTTAGCTCCATGTATTCAGATGTCTAACCTGGAGGAAATATGCGGCCTTTAGAGAACTATTCTTTCTGTAATACGTCTTCTACTCTCACCTCTGAAAAGGCTTTCACGTAACACTACAGGAACATTGGAAAGGCAGCATTCTAAAGTAACATTTCCCTCTCTGTTATCCACTTGAGATTTGTATCTTGTGTTGACTTTAGTAACTTGATAGTGGAACGTAATTGCCTTTCTATAGATGAAATTTTTGTAATGCCTTTCACACAGATTGCAATTCACACAAATGAACTTAATAATTGAGTTTCCTTAAGAGTTTTCCATGTGACATATTTATGAAAATGTTTGTCAAGTTATAATGTAGCATTATGTTCTCCACTATGTAATCTCTAATGGGATTTACAGATAAGCATAGAATATCACTGTGTTAACTGGCAGAAGTCATTACCCTCTGCTCTTATAACCAGATGGAGAGTACAGCCATTGAAGACTAATACTCACTAATGACTACGTTTAGCACAGTGGACAGCGCTGGGCATAATATGTTGTAAGATTTGATTCTTAATTTCCATATCTCATTTATTGTTAAGTGAAATGCAAATTGCTGTTAGGTTAACTATTTTATAGCAACTGCATCATATGCCAAATAAACAGATCCTACTCGTATAAAAGCTGGGAAAATTATCTTACTAAGAAAATAGAAATATAAAACTAAAGAATATACAGTTGAAACCAGAAGTTTACATCCACTATATAAAAAGACACATAAGCATGTTTTTCTCACTATCTGACATGAAATCAGAATAAACCTTCCCCGATTTAGGTCAATTAGGAGCCAAAATTATTCATATTTGTTAAATGCCAGAATAATGAGACAGAAAATGTTTAAAGATATTTTTATTACTTTCTGCAAAGTCAAAAGTTTACATACATTTCATTTATATTTGCCCTTAAACCGTATGACTTGGGTCAAACATTTTGGATATCTATTCACAAGCTTTTCACAATAGTTGGTAATAATTTTGGCTCCTTCCTCCTGACAGAACTGGTGTAACTGAGCCATGTTTATAGGTCACCTTGCTCGCACCTGCCTTTTCAGCTTTGCCCATAATTTTTAAATAGGATTGAGATCAGGGATTTGTGATGTCCACTCTAAAACATTGACTTTGTTATCCTTAAGCCATTTTGTAACCAGTCTGGCAGTATGCTTTGGGTCATCATCCGTTTGGAAGACCCATTTCTGCCTTTATCAGCTTTAACTTCCTGGCTGATGTCTTGAGATGTTGCTTCAGTATTGCCACATAATCGTGTTTCCTCATGATACCATCAGTTTTGTGCAGCACTCCCTCCTGCAGCAAAACAACCCCACAATATGATGCTGCCACCCCCGTGTTTCACAGTTGGGATGGTGTTCTTAGGCTTCCAAGCTCCTCCCTTTTTCCTACAAATGTAATTTGTCATTTTGGCCTAACAGTTCAAATTTAGTTTCGTCAGACCACAGGACATCTCCAAAAATGGAGGCCTTTGTTCCTGTGTGCATTTGCAGACATTAATCTGGCTATCTTTCTTTTGGAGTAATGGCTTCTTCCTGGCAGAGTGGCCTTTCAGCCCTTGTTGATACAGTACTCTTTTCACTGTGGATAGTGACACAATCTTACCAGCTTCCACCAGCATCTTCACAAGGTCTTTTGTTTTTGTTATTGGGTTGATTTGCACATGTTGGACCAAAGCATGTTTATCTCTGAGACACAGAACCAGTCTCCTTCCTGAGCGGTATGATGGCTGCACATCTTGTTTGTACTTACATATAATTGTTTGTACAGATGAACGGGGCACCTTCGGGTATCTGGGAATTGCATTGAAGGATGATCCAGACTTGTGCAAGTCCACAGTTCTCTTCCTAATATCTTCGCTGATTTATTTAGACTTTCCCATGATGTTACCCACGGAAGCAGTGTGTTTCTGGTATGCTGTAAAATACATCCACAGGTGTGTCTCTAATTAACTCAGATGTTGGCAATAAATATATCAGAAGCTTCCAAAGACATAACATCATCATATGGGTTGTCCCAAATTGTTTAAAGGCATCATAATCCTAATGTATGTAAACTAGTGTTGACTTTGCAGAAAGTAATATAAATGTCTTCACAAATTCCCTCACTCTCACTAATTATATATATATATATATAATATATATATATATATATATATATATTATAAAATATATATATATATATATATATATATATATATATATACATGTATATATATCTACATGTATAAAGTATACAGTATCTCACAAAAGTGAGAGCATTGCTCACATTTTTGTAAATGTTGTATTATATCTTTTCACTGAAAATATGACACTTCATTTATGTTTACCTCAAAGAACTGTAGCTCCCCACAGCAAGCAGCATTTATTTAGCCTCAAACCATGATGGCTAGTGTTGACATAACTTAAAAACATGTGTCATAGTGCAACATTTTTAAAGAAAATCTGTGTGGTCCCCCTGTTATTCCTCATAGAAATGTCAGATGGGTGTTAAAAATTGGGGGCTTGTGTCTACATGGTCCCATAATGTCCAATCAGTGCTGACAGTCAGCGTGTACAGGGACACACCCCTTTGAAAACCAGAATAGTAACTCCCAGCTGACTGATTCAGTATTACATTGCTAGAAGGAAAAACAGAGGAACAGCACAACACGGAGTAATAAGAGGAGATGCTCCCGAATTGTTATGTCACAGGGAACACGGATATTTACTAAAACAGACCTGTCAGGTGATGTCATAGGTCTTCTTTAACAGGGTGCCCCATCTACGAACTAATGTATATACTGGGCACTTAATATGTGGGAGAGCGGTTATTGGGACTGCTACCTCTACACTCCCTATGGCTACTACTTTGGCTGTTTACAGGAGAGGATGGAACACCAACATGGCCAACATGGCCTCGTGGGGATTCTTGGAATCCTAAAGGGATTTTCACCAAGACTATTTCTTCAAAAAGTGAAGGCGGTACACCACTTAGGTGATCACCATGGGATCATCCTTTATATCTGAAGGAGTTGTGTTTTTTCCTAATAACCTCTTCAGTACCCACTAAGAAAATGTACATGGTGGGAGCTGCTCTTAAACAATTACTCTGCATTCTGACTTATAGAGGGGCATTCCTAAAAAGTCCATAGACTAAAATGTGAGGCAACCTCCTTAACCTAAGGTAATTAGTTGTCAGTTTTTATACCAGTGCCTGGATTTAGAGTTGTAAAATAGCAAAAACAGTGATTCAACATATTCTAGGAACTAATTCATTTGGAAAATGATAAGGGTTCACGGTGCAGAACCACACTGGTCATCAATATGTTAAAATGCAAAGTGAACAAAAAACATTTGAAGTAGAATACCCCTAGGAAGATCAATTATTGACCAGGGTCAAGGCTCTGCTCATAAGCACAATTCTGCATCTGCAGACTGCATACGCCCGATCTATTCAGTCACAGAGTCAGTTCACCAGTTTGACTTTGTTGACAATCAGAAGTGATTAGTCTTGAATGCATAAGTACTTCCATAGCTGCTGGTGGCAGGTCTTCCATCAAAGTTGTTCTTCTTACATGGTGGATTCCACAGCATTAGATAAGGTGATTTATGTTGGTGAATTTTTATTCTCATTTCCAGTTATTTATCAGCACATTTTAGTAATTAATTAGCAAGCCTGAAGCGTTTCAGATGGATGAAGACATTTGCAGGATGCTCCTGTCAAGAGTGTAGCCGGTGTTATCACTGAATGAAGCACATCTGACATCTGAGCTTCAGTTTTACATAGTAAAATTGGAGTGTTCCTAGCATATTCAATGACGTCGGGTTAGCTTTGGTCCATGAAGTAAACTAATGTCTTCAAGTAAATGTAGCAGATGAGTAAATGCATGCCAGCATCCCTTATTATAGGGGATTTATTCATTGCTTTTATCTTTTATATAACTTGCAAAAAAAATACTGGATAGAATTTTCTGACAGACACCCACAGACTCGAACTGGCCCACGGTGGAACAGGGGAAACTACTGGTGGGCTCCGGGACATAATGGACCCCTGGTCATGGCAGGCCGGGGGCTACATTTCTATGAAGAAGGCAGAGAAAGAGAGGCAGAGAGCAAGAGACGAGTGCAAGAGTCATATGTACAAAGCTACTTCTTTGCCAAGGTCGGACGCGCCTGATACCTTCTGCCTCCTTTTTTTACAGACATAACTTGAACAACATGTTGTGATGTGATCTGTGATTCACTTCTACCTATTGTGAAAAACACTGACATATGTAGAGTCATTTGCACGTGATAATAAGAATTTTTATTTTTAATACTACAATCAAGGCGTATCATGGATTTCAATGCTAGTACTATGTGGTCATTGCAGCATATTGGGGGTGCACACATATTCACATGCTCACCTTTTTGTAATACACTTGACTTTCTGACTCTGTGTGGGTCAATGTGTGAATGTCTGAGTTCATAGTTTGTATCCCTTGTTTCCTGGCAGCAAAAGGACTATACGGTTAAAGGGGTGTTTCCACCATGCACGTTGATGGCATATTGATAAGATATACCAACAAAGTCTGATAGTCTCAGAGGTGGGACCTGATTCAAACTCAAGAACAGGCCTCCTAAAGACTCTGCTCAAAATGAAGAGTCAGTCAGGCTTAGCACAACCTTCCATTCGGTTCTGAGTACAGGTGAGTTGACACTTTTGGGGGCCTGTTCCCGAATAAGGGTCAACATATTCCTGACCTAGTGCAGGTCCGAGAGATGGGACACCCACCTATCAGACTTTGATGGCATATTAATATGCTACCAAAGTGCAAGGTGGGAACACCCCTTTAAAATATTTTTAGGTACTTTCTCTCTTATTGTGAATCGGTCTCTCCAGCTTGTTATATTGTAGGAAAGATGGCACAGCAGGCTTGGACTGGCCCATAGGGGAATCCCATGGTGGGCCCCTAAGCATGTAAGACCTAAAGTTGCTTTTTAATTGCATATGCAACCTTGAACGGCAGAAAATCAGAGAAAAGAGGCAAAAAAAAGTGTAAGAGGCACGTACAGTCATGTACAATAGCTGTAGGGTGGACCCCAGAATCAATTCCATCAGTGGTCCCCCCAGAATCAACTCTACCGGTGGGCCCCAGGCATCCCTGTCCGACACACTGGCCCAGGGTGTACTTTGGGCATTGGTGGAGAATATGCTCTGGCTGTTGGAAGTCAGGGGTTGCCAACTAGCTGCTGTACTTTCTTCAGACTATTTAGATACAGGTCTAGGGCAGTGCACTAAATCATTGCCCTGTTAAAGGACAGCACGGCTATCATTGTATACCTTCCTGCAACGACAGATTGCTGTAAATGACAGCCTGCATTCTGTTTACTTGTAGGGAAATGGCTGGTATATGATTTTCCAGCTTCTTTCCAGATCACATTGACTTCTGTACATAGGTCACTTAAGTGCACAGTTACAAGCTATTTATATCTATAAAGTGGTATCAGTATACACAAAAATGTCTACTTTTCAATTTAGCTACACTAGATTTTCAAGCGTTACTCTCAGAAGCTTTTTAGCAGTAAGCCCCTGTCAAGCTACATTATTTAGTATTATGTAGATACCTGCACATTTGCTGTGCCATAGCAACCATCATTTTAACTAGTTTAGCTCTGCTTGAGGATGTCAAGGGGAGTATTTTTGACTGTTTTGTTCATTGCAAAAATCTACTGTTCTCTTTGTGTATTAAATAATGCTATGTAACCCACGAAGCATAAGTAGAACGGGCGGCTTATTATGCAGATGTTTATGTGATATACACAGAAAGATTCTGCAATGGTTTTATTAATATTTTGTAAGACAAGTCATATAAAGGTTGACAAGACAACAAAAGCAACCCAAACCGGGCAGACTCAATATAACGTATTATTGACAAAGAAACAAATAAAAAAGAGGAATCAATAGGTAACAATGAACAAATGTGCTCTTCAAACCACAATAGATATCGAAAATTTCTAAACAGGCGTCAGATTTTTCAAGTGGAAAAAATCCAATGTGGAATTTATGGTACAAATCTGCAGTGATAGTCTTGAATTTCAGCCACAAATTTTCACTTTGTCTTTGGTTATTTTGGACTTCGGTTAGCCCCATTTCTATGGGGCTAATCTACATCTTGGCCACTCAACACGGCATCTGATTCAATAAAGTGACAAGCCATTGCTTTTTTATTCGGAACTCGAATTCAGACCCGTGTTAGAAAATTCTGCGACACAAATCACTGTGTGAACTATACCTTGGATTTCCATTTAAAATCAATGGGATGCAGATTTTGAGTCGATTTTGAAGTGGACTATGGCACAGAATTTGCATGAAAATGTGACATATAAGCATATTCTGAGGTGGAGTAAAAAAGGATAAGAGACAGCTGAATATAATAGCATACAATATATCCTAGATGTTCAATTTAGGTTTAGGCAGGAATAATTAGAGACAAAACTGTGAGCCTAGGTGGGATGAAGGCAGCTATATATATATATTTTTTATTATTATTATATATATATATATATATATATATATATTATATATATATATATATATATATATATATAATATATATATACATATATAGCAGCACTTCCAATATAGAATATAGAACAACAGGGTTTGAACATGTGGGAATAAACACTACTATTTTTTCACTACCACCATGTGAGTGCTGCGAATTTTCTCCTTGGGTTTATTATATATATATATTATATAAAATATATATATATATATATATAATAATATATATATTATATATATGAGAAAAACCGCAGCACGACTAAGGTATAATTCAAAAAAACGATTAACGTTTATTCCCACTGCAGCAAAAAACTGACGTTTCGGCTCTCTTGAGGAGCCGAAACGTCGGTTTTTGCTGCATGTGGGAATAAACGTTAATCGTTTTTTTGACTTATACCTTAGTCGTGCTGCGGTTTTTCTCTTATAGTATCCTTGGGTTCTTAGCCGAACTCTCTTTTTCCGCTGGCACCCCGCTTTGTTTTTTACTATTATTGGAAGTGCTGCTCTCTTTCTGTGGATATATATATATATATATATATATATATATATATATATATATATACAGTATCTATCTAGATAGATAGATAGATATACCTGATATTGATAAGAGTAGCTTGTATTTTTTCATGTAACGTGACCAAGGAGTCAGGATCCAAAGAGCCGGGATCCTTCCTTTCATTGCCTCAATATAAAGGGAGTCCATTCCCTGTCTATCAGCAATTTTTTTTTAACAGTCATCATTGCTATAAATTGTATCTGTTTTGTGCCAGGATATCTTTTTCATAATGTGGACTAAAACCTTCCATTCTACTCTTAAGAATGAAACACAATGTGAAGTATTGAACTGTAGCTGCACCCATTCGCTTTACTATAGCGGTGCTGCTACTGTCCAGCCATGTGGGGTGCTGGATAGTGAAGGAGTATGAAGTGGCCACAATACTACATCAGTGCTGAAGCACCTTCATTTTTAGGATTAGTGGAGGTAACTGCAAATTGTTGAATCTGGATGGATTTGTATTCTGCTGCACATCTTCCTGCACAAGGTAAGGCAATTTGTATCACGCCTTATGGTTGCAAAGATCTCCATATCCCATCTTTGCTCCAATACATCTAACATAAAAAGGAGCTTTGTACATAGTCCTACCATTCATTTCATTCCTGTTGCTCAAACACCATCTATAGACTTTATTATGACCACCAGCTAATATCCATAGTAACCTTTCCATGTTCAGCATGGACATTAGCTAGACGGATTGGGAGTGACTCAGTAAGGTCCCAGTAGTTTGTCACAGGTATTTGGAGCCATGTTGTATGCTGGAGGGCGTGTGGGGGAGGATCCAAAGTCAAACACAATGATTAACGTGACTCCACAGATGCTTAATTAGGTTAAGGGGCCAGGATAGTTCGTAGAAGACTTGTTCATGCTCTTCCAACTAATGTCAGACATTTCTAGTCGTGTGACATATTGCTTTATCTCTTTGGAAGATCTCTTTCATCCCAGAGAAAGCAATCAGAATGTTAAGGTTCACAAGATCTGCATGGATGGATTTATGCCCAAATTGGCTTATAGTGTCTTCCACATGGATGAGTGAGCCCAGAGAATGCCACAAAAACATCCTCTAGACTATAACACTGCAACAACAATTTTGATTTCTTCCAGCAATGGTTGCAGAATGTTTGGTCTTTGATGTTTTTTTTTTGCCTGACACACCAACATCTAGAAGACAACACTTTGCCAATCAGCAGAGGCCTGATTCCAATGCTGCAATGAAAAATTAAGTCTTTTCCGCTGATACAATGTTGTTAGGAGAGGTTCAGTGACCATTTGACTGCTTTGTAGCCCTGTACACAGAAGGGTTCGCTGAACTGCTCTTTTAGACATACGTCTGGTAGACCCTGGTTCATTTTAGTGGTAAGCTGCTCCACTGTAACATGTCTGTGCATCCTCGCACACCTCTCACATCAATGGTACATGGTCCTCAACAGTTTCCACAGCAATTATTTGTAATGGCGCCATTCATCCACTCACTGTACACTTTCACCACAGCAGTATATGAACAGTTCACAAACTGCACAGTTTCAGAAATACTACCACCCATGGCTCTAAAGCCAATGAACATCCCTTTTTGCAACTCTGATAAATTATCCCTTTTACCCACGAAAACAACAAGGGGTATGTGTGCAGGAAGCCTATTGCAGGCCTTGTATGCCTAACAAGCCAACTCACGACCCATGATTTCCTTCATGAGATATGAGTTGACGACATTGGTCATAAAATTTTGACTCGACTTTGAATATCTCCTGTATATCTCACAGGGCTGTACAGAGATTGTCACCATTTATCAGCCCTGTCCCCAATGGAACTTCCAATTGAATTTCCATATTTTGCTCCCACAATTGGGCTCATTTTCATAGAAAGCCAAATAAACTACCAGTATGTTTTTGCAGTGTTGAAGGAAATTGGAAGACCCGGAGGAACCCATACAGTCATGGTTAGTATAGACAAAAGCCATGCAGTTATCTATGATGAAATTCTAACCTAGGACACCAGTGATGCAAGTCAATGGTGTTGACCACTGAGCAACTATGCTGCTCTCCGAGGTAATAGACTGAGAACAAACTCTGTATCGTCTGATTCTACAATCATACTCTCTTCTATCTTCACATTCAGTAGGATTGCAGAAAGCAGGAGACATATAGAATAGTTTGCAGTTTATTACCATGGAGATGCATAGGTCTGCATGTAAGCTAGCTCAATAGGGGTAATGTTTCTCATGAACAAGAGATAGATAGATAGATAGATAGATAGATAGATAGATAGATAGATAGATATTGGATGGAATAGATGGATAGATATTGGATGGATAGATAGATAAAGAGAAAGATAGATAGATAATGAGAAGATAGATAGATAGATATGGGATAGATAGATAGATAGATAGATATGGGATAGATAATTAGATAGATAGATTGATAGATATATATAAAAGAAAAGGAGAAACAAAGAGGCGCACAATAGTGATGTACGTTAATGTAATGAATATGTGCAAATTTCAATCTGCTCACCTCTGGGAGTTGTGCAATGAAATCCGAGGCACAACTCTCGCAAAAGTATGATCGCTCCACGTGGAGCTGGTATAATACGGCAGCCTGGCGTCCTTAGATCCCACGTTTAGAGACTCTCGTGGTGGTTATTTAGATGCAGGTTAAAGGAAAAATGGGACTGCGGCGCTCGTATATAAAATGGGTGCCAAGGAGTAGATAATACTACATACTATGATTTATTAAAAAGAGACATAAAGGTACCCCTGAGGAAGCGTGGGTTTGCCACGCGAAACGCGTCGGTCTTATATTTTAACTGTTCTTTTACAATATGAGATTTTATGTCTCTTTTTAATAAATCATAGTTTTTAGTATTATCTACTCCTTGTCACACATTTTATATATACGAGCGCTGCAGTCCCATTTTTCTTTTAACCTGCATCTAGATTGATAGATAGATAGATATGGGATGGATAGATAGATATCAGATAGATAGATAATGAGAAAGATAGATAATTAGATAGATATATATTGGATAGATAATTAGATAGATAGATAGATAGATAGATAGATAGATAGATAGATAGATAGATAGATAGTGGAGGCTTGCATGCCTTGATTGTTCCACTGCAATTTAAATATATTTTAAAAAGCGATATTAGAAAATCCAAAACGGACTCCTGCTCCAGCGTTAAAACTTGCAGCTTTATTAAACAACAATATAATACATCTTCACTTAAGATCCACACTAGATGCGTGCTCTGGGCTTCGTAATGTTAGTTATCTGTCTATGCTTAAGATCTAGAGGTAGTTTATATGATAGAGCAATATAGAAATATATATGTTTAGATGTATTCTATATACTAGGAGTTGATTGGTTCATAGATTACTTTTAAAGAATCAGATGTGTGTGGGGAGGGGCTGTGACAAGGAACCGCTAGTGGTTGGAAACATGCCCCGGAGCACGCATCTAGTGTGGATCTTAAGTGAAGATGTATTATATTGTTGTTTAATAAAGCTGCAAGTTTTAACGCTGGAGCAGGAGTCTGTTTTGGATTTTCTACTATCGTGGTTTATGTACGCTGGATGCGGCCAACAGCTCCGAGCACAAGTGCAGCACAAGTAAAAGCAGGCGGTGTGCGATTGCTGATACCTTTACCAAGCCAGGCGGCCATTTGAGGAGGAGCCCGGAGGGAGAAAGCAGTATGCATTCAAACCCAGGAGGGTAACAGCTGATTGCTGGTGGACGAAGAGGCTGACTGCACTCCAGAATATGGAAAAGGTAAAAGAGCGACGCATATATTGAAAGTGGTGAATGGATTTGTGTATTTACATAGAAGCATTACATTTGAAAAAGGCTCATGGGAATAAAGCTGGGACAAAGCAAATGTTACAATAGTTTTCTCAAGTCAGTAAGGTGGAGCGGTATTTTCTGCCCCATATTAAGCCCATTTCACCCCAGCTTGTATCAGTAAAACAGGAAGATGGAAAAGAAAACATGAGAACCCTCAGATCTGTGGAGTAACATCGTGTAGCCAATATTGCCATGTTGTATTGCTGTAACGCAGTTAAAATAAGAACTAAAGGAACTTTGTAAACAGTCCTACAATCTTGTGTCACAAGTTCCCATACATTTTAAAAGGGAAAAGAGCTGAGATTTTGAAGTGCCGCCTATTGGATGTAGACTTCCTCAAGTCACATCTGACTCACTGAGCCTTGGAATGTGAATAGGATTAATGCCATATCAGTTAATCATCTGCAGACAGCTGTTTTGGGATATTTTCTTCTCATCAATGCTGCATAGAATACTGGACGTCTAGCTGAGAGGCTCTAAATATAGCTCAAAACAGGTAATGTTCCGCATACAGTACCTATGTAGATCTTCAACCCTTTTGAGCTACATCTAGAGCTTCTCAAGTAGTCATCCAATATTCTACTCTGAATTGATGAGGGGAAAACACCACAAAACAGCTTCATGCAGCTGGGTAACTGGTGGTATTATGGTATTAATCCTGTTCACATTGCAGTAACCTATGGGCAAAAAAGCGAGTTTTAGACCTAAACTGTTTTCATACATGTGGCCCTTAGAGAGTCGGATGTGACTTGAGGATGTGACCACTTCCAGTAGATGGTGCTATGGAGTCCTAGCTCTTTTCCCATGAGCCTTTTTGAAATGCATGTGAGCCCGAGACACACAAACATGTAGGACCGTTTGTAAGGTTCCTTTCTTTCTCATTCTCTTCAGTGCAATATAACATGGCTACAGTGGTTAGACAATGTTACTCCACAGGTCTAAGGTTTCTCATGCTTTCTGTTTCATGTTTCTGTTCTGCCATCTGACTTGAGCTGCACTGAAATGATCTTAACATGGGGCAGGAAATACTTCTCCCCCTTACTTACTTGAGAAAACTATTGTAACATTTGCTTTGCGTGGAGCAATAGAGCAGACATATGCTTGTAATTTAAAGCATGTTAGATAAGATGCACATGAAACCTTCGCCAACAATAACAAGAGGGAAACCTTCTACGTGATAAACGTTGTTTGGGATAAAAAGCTTATAACTCACTAACATCTATACACACAGCGTCATCACGTGTATGTATAATGCAAAGTACACAGTGGAGTCCCATCTATCATCTTGTGTCCGGACCAGTTATGTGCACGGGAAAATGATTGTGGAAAAATAGATCCATCAACTGAAAAGAAACAGATACATATGGAAGTCAAAACTTTGCTACATGTCCCCTGTTTTTGTCTTACAGATAAATGTTCCTACTCATCCCTGCTTAACAATTGTAAAAAATACTCCATACACATTTACCCACATGTTTTACCATCAAACGCCCTTTTGGGATGTTTGCAAAAACCGGTGAAGGCTACTTTGCCTTTTACTTGTCCATTCCTCATTCCATGGAGACAATCAGAGGCCAGCCATAGTTTAGGTTAGTAAAAAAAATGACCTTCAACAAAAGATGTTCCAGATTATGTTGCTTTTGCCAATGGTCCACATTTTACTAAAATGTATTCCAGACTAGACATTTTACAATCTTCTGTTCAGAAACTCAAAGGGGTGTTCTGACCATTGACATTAGAATATCGATAAAGTGTTCCATCAAAGTATGATAGGTTTGGATCTTGGCTCTGGGACCCACAACTATCTCAGGAATGCCCCCCCACCCCAAAAAAATAAATAAATTAGGCTTACAATGGAGAGCTGGTTTTGTTTGTGCATGTCTCTTTATTCTTTTCTATGGGAGTTTTGTATATAGCCGAACATGGTGCTCACCTGTACTCCCATAGAACAGAATGGTTCATGCACAAGCGCTACCAGCTCTCCATTCTGAGCCAACACTTTCCGGGGCTTGTTCCCGAAGAAAGTGCGGGTCCCAGAAGTGGGACCCACATCTATTAGACTTTGTTGGCAGAAGGACAAAATGAAGCTAGAGACAAACAGGAAATGAGGAGCAAGGCTCAAAAGAGTTTAAGGGTGTGTTCACACGGTGTATTGTGGCGCGTATAGTATGCACCGCAATACGCCGGGTGCTTTGGAAGCACAAGCTGATCAGTATTGTATTGTACGTTCGGGAGGATGACACGTAATCCATAGCTCTCTATGAGAACTATGGATTACCATAATTGAGGTGCGGCGCGCATTTAGCTGCGTATAACGCGCATTACGCGGTGACATGCGTGCCAAAGAAGCCAGGCAGCAGGTGGCTTTACGCAGATAACACAGAAGCAAAGTGTAGGCAAGATCAGAACAAGAACTTTACTGACATTCAGGCTAGGGTCTAAAGTACTGCTTAAACAGGCCTCTGAAATAGATTTGTACCCAGCTGCCATGGTACAAGGGCAGGCCTGGACTGTCACATAGGAAAGCAGGGGAAACTCCCAGTGGACCCCAAGGCAAGGTTGGCCCCTGGACAAAATGATCCACTGAGAATAGAAGGTTTGGGGCTACTTTACATAGGGAAAAGAAGAGCAAGAGAGGCAGAAAGCAAGAGGCAGAGTGCAAGAGTCATGTGTACTATGTGCAGTAGCTGTAGGGTGGGCTCCAAGAATTAACTCCACTGGTGGGTTCAAGAACTAACTCCACTGGTGGGCTCAAGAACTAACTCTACTGGTGGGCTCCAGGCACCCCAGTCTGATATTGTATATGGGTGACCTTACCAGCAAAATCATTGATGCATTGCAGTGCACACACCAAAAGGACAGCACTGGAGAGGCAAGTACAGTGCTAACATCACTGTAGTAAGAGAGGCAAAACATGCTGCCTGCAAAGACATATGTTAGATGCCAAGGCCTTATCTTCAGAGGAGCTTTAAATTTTCATGTTTTACATGAGTTTTGCTTAAGAGGGGTTTTACCATGATACAAAATGTTGGCGTATTGCTCGAATATGCCATCATTGTCTGATAGGTGCGGATCCTACCACTGGGACCTACACCCATCCCAGGAGCAGACTCCCGAAAGTCACAGAGCAGACTGGAGAGCTGCTTGCGCTCGTGCAGTTACTCTCCATTCTGTTCTATGGGAGTTCTGAGTATAGCTGAGTGGTGTGTTCAGCTCTGCTTGGAATCCCCATAGAACAGAATGGAGAGCTGTGCTCAAGTGTGACTGGCTCTCCAGCCTGCACTGTGAGTTTCGGGAGCCCGTTCACAAGATAGGTGCAGGTTCCAGAGGTGGGATCTGCATCTATCAGATAATGATGGCATATCCTAGAGATATGCCAACATTTACTATCCTGGTGAAACCCCTTTAAGTGTAGTTAATGGAGCTGAAATGCCACACAATACCAATTGTAGTTCAGAATGACTGCTTCATACATTCTTCTCACATGGGGTCTACATCCTGATCTGTGATCATACAGTGTAGGAGTAATGTATTTAAAAAGTTACATTATTAACACACTGTAAATTAGGCTTTTAAATATACGTGGTGGAAATTCACCTTTAGGGTATGTTCACACGGGGTAATTTTGGCACGCATTTCGCCACGTATTTGCGCTTAATACGCGGCGAGATGCGCGCTGCAATTATGGTAATCCATAGCTCTCATAGAGAACTATGGATTACGCCTCATGCCCCTGTGTGTACAATGCAATTGTATTGTATGCGCAGGGAGATAAGTGACATGTCAATTACTCGCGGCGATTACCGTACTGTATGCGTCGCAATTACGCCGTGTGAACATACCCTTAAGATGTCACACCAGATTGATCTTGAATGACCTTTACATTCTTTATTCAAGGAAAAACTTGACACTGTTTAGAATGGACTTACCAGATTGTATTAAACCAAAGCTGAGTTACATCTGTACTGTCCTGAAAATTTGGCTGACAAGGCAAACATACCCTCTGACCCCAGCAAAATAAAGACAACAGGAAGCAGTATAAATGATGAGGGAAGACAACAGGAAACAAGCGTTAGGTATACAATAGCTTAATGTTCCTCATCTGTAGCATGCACAGGTTCCAGTAAAAGTTGTCCAATTACCTGTTGTCCTATTATTGAGGTTTTGGATCACCATATGCTATGCTATACTTTCTTTCATAAGTGACAGAAACCCCAAAAGACGATATAAATGCTATTATGAACACTGACTTAAAGGGGTCTCATTAATTAGCTTTAATCATGAAGGCAAAGGTAAATATAGACTATTATCAAATACATTTCTGTTCTGATTTTGTTTTTTTCAGAGTTAGAAGCAGATCATATCTCCTGCTTTTGTACACAAGCTCCCTAGTTACCGGCCACTTCTCTCTCCTCTTGCAGGCTGCAGCAGTGGCAAAGTTGATGAATCACTCCTTGCCTTTTCTTATCTCCTTGTTTACGTTACTTACTGACAAGCTTTAACTCTTTAGAGCTCTGTAGGCTTGTGCATTACAGTTTACAAGCCATCTGCATGCATGTCACTCTATCAGGCTCAGCTAGGAATAGTAAAGCTCATATTCCAATCACTGCTATAGAACCAGCTACAGCCTGACCAAGAAGTATGAGCCTGAAGCTTCCTG
Organism: Phyllomedusa bahiana; assembly: GCA_025379985.1. Lineage (NCBI taxonomy): Eukaryota > Metazoa > Chordata > Amphibia > Anura > Hylidae > Phyllomedusa > Phyllomedusa bahiana. The sequence goes on from JAODAL010005211.1 coordinate 39,553, forward strand.
TGGCTGTGTGAAACAGCATGGTGAGACAACCCCTTTAATCAGATTGTCCTAGAAGTGAAGAGTTTAAAGGGATTCTCCTCAATACGAGAATAGGGTTGAAGAGTGCTGAATATTTGTTATACAACCTGATCCATCTGCACTGATCAGCCATAAACTTAAAGGGGTTGTCTCACTACAAGGATTGCTTTTTATGTTAAAGATCTGCAAAAACAAGTCACTTTACAATATGTGTCCATTAACAGTGTCCTACCTATTCCTAGATATCCCCTCTTGTATGGGCAGCATCAGCTCCTCAGGTCGCTATAGCTACAGACCCGTTTGATTTCTCCTGATAGGCTGCCAGAACTGGTTGCTATAGCTACAGACCTAGCTTCTGCTGGAGCCTAGTAGAAGCCAGTAAAAAAGGCCCCGAATTCAAAATGAAGTCAAGAAAACAGGACTGAGGTAAGATGAATCCATGTAGTGAGACAACCCCTTTAAGATCACCAGTGATCACAAGCTATACAGTATACGTGTTCAGTGAGCTCTGAGGCCAGTAATTGGCTCATGGTCATATGAGAGGTGAATGCAAGATAATTTTTTATTTTAATGCAGTTCCAAACAGTATAGGGGTCTTTAAAACCTTGGGACAACCATTTTAATATTAGTTTTACTTAAAGGGGTTTTGCCATGAAGTAAAATTGACGTGGGAAGCTTGCAAACTAAATAATAAACATTTTCACCATTCATCATTTTTAAAAATTCTGCACCGTTTTTGTTTTAGCTGCTCCTTTGGTGATCCATTGTTTACAGCTCGTCTCCAGGTGATATGACCAGGGCTGAGAGCTCCTCACTCCTGGCCAGACATGCTCAGACATCCCCTCTCCTCTCAGGCAGCTACCGAGTGTTCAAACCCCAGGTACTGTCACTCTACTCCCGTCCTCTATCCTCCACAGGTTTGGTTCCTGCAGGGGTTTGAACCTAGGACCCTTGTGCTGTGAGGTAAAAGCTTTACCTCTGAGCTACTCACAGCTTTATACATAAACAGACCTTTCTTTGACTAAAGAGAGGAAAGGCCTGGTGATGTCATCCTGCTGGGTCACATGATATGCAATTCAAACAAATCACAGCCCCCCTTCTGAGCACACAGAGCTGAAGAGCTGGATGCAGGAGGTATGAAATGAGATTGTGGCAAAACCCCTTTAATCCTTTTATGAGAATCCACAATCTTGAGTTCAATGTGCCCTTATCAAGACTCATCAGATTGCGAAATATGTCATTACTACACTAAGAGCAATAAAAATTTGAAAACATGATGAAGCTTTTATGGACCTGCTGATCTTGGCACAATTGATTGCATTATTGTAAAAGTTGTAATATCTATGGACTTACAGATATAATGTCCTCTCATTTAACTACATTGATTTTGCGGCCAATAAATGAAACTGACGGGGCCAGAAGAAAGAGGCCATGTGGCGCCAATCAGGCACTGTCTTAATGATTCATCATACACCCTCACAATGATGTCGAGTCTCAGTACACTAATGACTGTTGCTTTATTAGTCTTTTACAGTCCTGTTGCCTGAACTGAGCACTGTCCCCTAATATATCAATTTATGTTGGAACAGCCAGTGGTCTATAATCTGTCTTAAGCTTCCCCTCCATTAAGATTGACAAACCATTTTTCTTAAATACAGTTAGTTCAATCAGCAATGCAGCCCTGCCAGGCTCTAGTTCCAGCAGGGAACAGAGAAAGCCCGTTATCTGCGCTGATCCAAATCTATCTGTAAAAAGGTAATTGCTGTCATGTTTGGTTACAAGAGCTGGCTATCACATGCGGCAACAGATAGTAAATAATGGCAAGGAAAATTGGCAACAGCTTAATAAGAGGACATTTTCCTCGATGGATGCTGAAAATGTGAAGGGCATGGCTATAAAAGATGATGCCCCATGCATTTTGTATGGCGGTATCTGAATGATATACAATCTTCTCTGTCTTTGAGCATCTCAATGAAAATAAACCAATTATAGTTATTTGTCCTGTCTTATCTACTGGCTCCCGCTGTGTAGAGATCTCCCTTTCTTTTGTTTCTGACTCCTATTTTTGGGTTGGGTGATTTTTCTGTATAGAAACCTTGCACCTCTGTCAAGATCTCTTTGTTGTGGTTTTTCTCCCGTTTTTTGTATTTCCTGGCTGAAATATCCTCTGTGGAATTAATCCTATTGTGTACACTCTTTGTCTGTTACTTTTTGCTTTGTACTTCTTTAGTAGTTTTTCTCACTTTAATCTCTTGTGATAGACAGCTGATGTTATTGCGGCTCAGCAAATTGACCTCTTATTGCTGTCTTTCCATCATTCTATATTCTTAGTGTATCTTTCTCTGTTAGTCTTTTAGATCACTGGATTGTAGCTAAATATAAAGGACTATCTCGCTCAGTAGGCGATTAAATAGTTTACTTTCTGCTTGCACAGACTTCTTTTTAGACTTTCCCTGTATTCTCAGCTCAGAGTACCTGCAAATCAAATGGGTCCAAATTGTCTGTACAGGTATAGTGTGTTCCAGTCACTTTCTGACATCTCCTGTCCATCTGTAGTAACCAAGATCGAAGTTAGCAGTGATTAGAGGCAAATTGGTCTCTCAAAAGCTTCAGCTTTGTCTTGTAATCACTGTAATTGACCAATAATGTAATCACTAATGGAAACCTCCAACATTGCTTGTTAGTCAGTGGTCTGTAACAAGCTTAGATAGGAATATTGCAATAGTACAGCTGCCCCCATTTGGGGCACTACATATGCTGCATTTTAGTATTTCATCAAAAAATACACTATAAAGTCACAGATTTCAGCATCTTGCAGTATTTTCTTGGTTTTGTACTGTAATTGCCCTATAATCTACCTTGCTTAAACTTACTAGACAGTAGGGGAGACATGTATGAAGGAAGGTGCTTCAAAGTGAATAGTAAGTCTCATTTTCAGTGTATAATGCGCCTGAATGTATGAGGTTTTTGTGCGAATATAAATGGAGTCTAAAGTTTGACGCACCTCGCCTATGTGTTAGGCACATTACGGAACTTAGGTGCATTAGTAATGTGCTTCAGATGTATAAAGGCTATAGATAGGCTGGAAATAGAAGAAAAGTCAGACTACATTCCTCAATCATCCGAACCTCCCATGCCCGCCTACAAGATTTCACACGTGCGGCACCAATTCTCTGGAATATGCTACGCGGGCGATCAGGCACATTCACAACCCTCATAGCTTTAAGAGGGCCCTGAAAATACATCTTCTCAGTCTGGCTTACCAAGATCCCCACCTGCTATCACATACATTTGTCACTCCCTACACTAGAGCACTCACAGGCACTTATCTGTATTTAATGTACAGTCTGGGTGGCAGGTTATCCATTTTTCATGTAACCACCCCCTATTTATGAAACATGGCTGGACATTGTAAACTTGGCATTCTTACCGTTGTTTCACCCTACACCCTAATAGATTGTAAGCCCCTCACGAGCAGGGCCCTCAACCCTTTTGTCTCATTTGTAAGTACTTTTAATTTGTTTTAAAGACTGTACGTTTACCCTCGAATTTGTAAAGTGCTGCGGAATATGTTGGCGCTATAGAAATAAAGATTATTATTATTAAAGCTAGTTTTAGATTCTATTAAATTTAAATGAATTTTATAGGAGATATTTTTATATTTTTTTGGGATATTATATATTGTTATATTAATTTTATATGATAACATTTTTTATCATTTAATTTTGTGTAGTTTGATAATTATCAGAAATTACTTTTTATTATTGCACTGGTGTAAGTTGAGAAATAAGGGACATTTTTTCCCTTACAGCAAATCTAGCTCCACTTCGACTCTTCAGGCTCAGGCAGATCACATTAAGATAGGTCTGCCTGTCAGAGCAGTAATGCGCCTAGTTTTGCTGAACCACATTCACATATGTGTCTAATATTATGAGTGCGATGCAACGCCCTCAGAGCGCCCCCAGAACACCCCCTCCCGTTAGGCGCATTAGAACGTGTCGAGTCTTTCGAACAATGCGCCTAACACATTCATTAGGCGCATTCATCATCTGAGTCTACTCACTTTGGCACATTTTACGCGAGAAGAGGGTGAAAAACCCGATCATACATGTCTGCCTAGATGCTCAGCTGACCATGATGAAAAGCTTGAAGGGAATGTATCATCAGAAAATGACCTATTTTTTAACTCATGTTTTGATGTTTAACACATTTTTGAAGAATTTTTGGTTGTACTTATTTATATATACAGTTGAAACCAGAAGCTTACATACTCTATGTAAAAAGACACATATGCATGTTTTTCTCACCATTTGACATGGAATCAGAATAAACCTTACCTGTTTTAGGTCAATTAGGATTACCAAAATTTTACATATTTGCCAAATGCCAGAATAATTAGAGATAGATAATTTTTTAAGGCATTTTTATTTCCTTCTGCAAAGTCAACAGTTTACAAGTTTACATAAACTAGGATTACTGTCTTTAAACAATTTGGGACAGCCCATATGATGATGTAATGTCTTTGGAAGCTTCTGATTTTTATTGGCAATATCTGAATTAATTAGAGACACACCTGTGGATGTATTTTATATCACACCAGAAAAACACTGCTTCTGTGTGTAACATCATAGGAAAGTCTAAAGAAATCAGCCAAGATATCAGGAAGAGAATTGTGGACTTGCACAAGTCTGGATCATCCTCTCCTTCTTATCAATACAGCCAGGGTTATACTGAAAGGAGATACCAATGTTTATAGATAACATAGGATCCATATTCAATATTGGAGATCGTCACAGCTCCCCCTTCCCTTCCCTACACACTGACTTCTTCTAAGGTCAAACAACATGTCTAGAAAACTCTCCTATAAAAGCCAGAGTCCCCTCCTGTTCACATGCTCCAATGTCCATTTAGCTTCTGTAAAACAATTCACTAACTACTGTTAAAAATAGCTCAGGCAAGAATGCTGTTCCCATAATCATATACAGGCAACAGAATCGCAAATAATATGTATCAGTAACTTGTTTTAATTAGTAAAAAAATATTCCCTTTAAAGGGTTGTTCCCACAAAGCAAAGTCTTCTGCTACGGTCAGTTCTCAGCTATCTGCAAGCTGACTGTACATGAGAATAAGGAGGACAGTGCTTGCTCATTCACTTCTATGGGAGATTCTGAATATAGCCACACGCACACAGTTGCCTGTAATTGGAATTCCCATAGAATTGAATGGGGAGAACGTCTGCAGGCGCCGCCCTCCTTATTTTCATGCACACTTGGCTTATAGCTTGCTGAAAGCCGACCTGTGCAGTACACTTTGCCTCATTGGAATACCCCTTTATTGGTCTTTAGGCAACAACACATAAGCACGTTATCTGTGTATTGTACCTAATCATTCAGAGAAGAGCTTTTTTCCTTGAATCCATCTTTCTTTTTAAATTATTTTTTTTATCAGATTTCCCCTTGTCCTGGGATTTTCTGCTATTTATTTAGGGATTGTTCTTGCATGTGACAGGGAGAAACACCATAGTCACAGCTGATCTATGTACCGACATTGGTTATTAGTTATTGTTTGGTGCTCCATAGCTTCTGCTTCGTCACTGTACATTGTATGTATGTTTATGACAATTGATTACATTTAATCTAAACGGAAGCCATGGAACAGGGAACTTATCCCTAGTTCTGTTCAGTTTAGATAATTTTCTATCTGACGATACAGCTGGTAAGAGGTCTTAGGCCTCGTTCACACGGCTTATTTGGGCACGGATTGGAGCCGTACTCCGCGCCGGATTTGCGCTTCAGTACGGCGCCAATCCGTCCCTGTCATTACGGTAATCCACTGCTCTCATAGAGAACAGTGGATTCCCGTCGCTCTCCCCGCTCGGCGAATCCACCGCGGGGGAGGAAAGTGACATGCACATTATTTACGGGCGCCCCTAAACAATGAATTTTCTTGGGGGCCGGGCGCGGCGCCCCCGCCCGCGCCTCCGGCCCCGCCCCCGTCCCGCCCCTTATTCACGGCGGATTTGTGAGCTAAATACGGCTCACAAATCCGTCGGGAATAAGCCGTGTGAACACGGCTTTAGGCTGTGTCTACACTGCAGAAGATAACGATCGTATTTTCGGTGATTTTAGTCTTTTAAAAGCGTTGAAGATACAATCGTCCCTGCAGTCCCATAGGTGGCAATAGAAAAGACGAGCTGTAGCTTTCTTGGTGTCTTCCCATACAATAGACTTGAAGGGGCGACATAAAAAAACGAGAAGCGACCGTGTTTTTTGTACAAAAAATGACAGGTCCTGCATCGGAAAAAAAGGCCGCTTTTGGGCCGTTTTTTGTCCGATGCAGTGGTGCTCCTATCTCACACACTGATGACTGTAACAGCAGGAGTAGTGGATCCTCTGGACCACTGCAAGCAGTGGTATAGCCCACGCCAGGGAGCGGAGTCTAAGTTGGTCCCGGTATTCACCAGAGTCCGCCGCAAGGCAGTCCTATCAGGTCGCTACCCCTGACGTGACTTGCTTGCGATGGCAGCTGAGGTGCAGCGCGGTACCGAATCGTGACACAAAACTTGTAGTCGGGAATAGGCAGGCAGGTCAGGGCAGGTGACGAAGGTTCGAAGTCCAAGGGGTAAACAACGAAAAAACCCCCTAAAGAAAAGGGAAGATAAACTAGGGAAATAAAACTTGGATTAAAGAGCCCGGCAGTTAGCCAATTACCGGTGTGCTGACCCTTTAAATTTCGGAGAACTGGTGCGTGCCCCGGCCGGCATAGGGAGAGGGCAGGACGGGAGCGGGGCTGTTGGAGGACTGTGTGAGCCTGTGGCCCAGCATGCGGACCGCGGTGATACTCGTCCTCAGAACGGGAAGGGCAGTGGGGCTACGAGTTCGCCCACAGCTCAACCTGCGGCCTGCAGTGCCACTAGTAACAATGGCATATAAATATGATATGCTGTCAAAGTGAAATAGATGTAGGACCCACCTCTAGAACTCGCACTGATCTTGGAAACAGGCGCTTCATAGTGTCGGTACAGAATGGAGTCAGTAACACTTGCATACAACTCCCCATTCTGTTCTATCAAAGCTAAGTGTGTTCAGCTATACTCAGAAAATCCTTGGAACAGAGTGGAGAGTCGGGCACTGGCATGAATGACTCTCCATTCGGAACTGAGATTATAGGCTGCTCTTTTCTGAGATCGGTGTGGGTCCTAAAGGTAGGACCTGCACCTATTAGACTTTGATAACACTGGCTGTTTACAGTATATACAGTGTCAGACTCGGGTGCCTATGGCCCACAGGTGGAGTTGATTTTAGGGGCCCAGCAGTTGAGCTGCTTCTGCGCCGACCAGAAGAGTTTATTTTAGGGGCCCACCCTGCAGCTACTGTTATGACTGTAAATGCCTCCTATGCTCTGCTGCTTGCTTTTTGCCTCTCCTTCTCTGCTTTTTTGCCTCTTCTGAGAATTTATATACAGATAAAAATGAACTCAAGGTCTGCCATGCTCAGGGGCCCACCGGGTTTCCCCTATTCCCCTGTTGGCCAGTCCAAGCCTGAGTAAATGTTGTCATGGTGCGAGATCATGGTGGCTAATTATGTGTATGGTGGTGGACAATTTTTAGAACCATATAAATAACTATAACTTTTCTGTTATTCCCCTACTAAAGTTTTATCCTGGTATTGTATGGGCATGACTAAAATGAATAGGTTATTTCCACAGAAAGGGTAATAGTAACATTACTATCTCCACTAAATACCAGTGTGTTGTGATAATATTGATTTCTATAAGAGTTTGGATATGTATTAACCTTGAGGACAAAACTGTCGCTCTGTAATAATTGGAAAAATAAACTCTTCGCCTAACCTCACTCTCTTAGTAATGAGATTTTTTGTTTCTGTACACCTGTCATTATTTAATAAATTGTATTTCACAGGGAAATGTAATGTTGTTTACAGAAAAAAAAAAAACATTTCTGTCTGTAAAGTCTGTAAGGTATGCAATCATTAGTTAGGAAGCTTTGTATAACCTTTACCATGCTGTGCTGGGTAGGACTGAAGTAAGGAATTATTAAAGGGAATATATCATGAAAATTACATATTACTTCTTTTGACTTCTTACTATAAACATTTTATCAAAAATGAGTTTTTATTGGACTGTGCGTATAAAACCCACTTAAATATTCCAATTACTATATTAGCCAACAAAGCACACTCAATAAACTGACAATGGACTGACATTTCAAGGTTTGTGCAGCTCCCTTTTGAAATATGCTGTGTAGACAGGGACACGTCTCACTATCAGTAGATAACATATTATTACATTGCTTATAGCTTCAGGTTGTGAACGGTTCTACAGCAGTGACTGACATTTCAGCTCTGCTTTTCCTAGCTGTGCCTGGAGGGGTTTGGATAGCAGGGCACAAGGCTACAGAGTTCTAAAGGGTTAAAGTTTGTCAGTAAGAAAGATAAACAAGCTTATGTGTGTATAAGACACAGCATGGACTGATGGCACAAGCTCGACCACAGTAGAGAAAGGTGGTTGGTAACCTCGGGAAGTTTGTGTAAGCAAGCAAGAGATAAAGACTGATCTAAAATCAGAAATGTAGTTGGTAAAAGCCTCTATTTACCTTTATCTACATGTTTAAAGCTATGCAATGAGTTGATAATACCACTTTTAAGACCTACCTAAGAAGGGGTAGCAACACTATACATGTAGAGAAAGCTCTCATTGCAACACCTAACATCTTTTGGCCTCCGGGGAATTGACTGTACTGTATATCTTAGTAGAGACTGTTTCTCTGTTGACACTTTTCTATGCATTAAAGGGGATTTGCCAAGACGCCAGTTACCTACCTCCTGTCAGCACTGAAGCAGCTGAGTCATGAAGCTGCAGGGGAGAGAGGGAGGGGGTGAGTGAGGAGCGAGGTGGTGAGTGAGGAGTGAGTAATCCAAGGGAGCGTCTCAAAACTTAAGTTAAATAATAAACAGTACAAGAGTGGATTCTCAATACAGCAAGACACAGCCTCAGACTGCACTATCTACCCGGTGCCTTAAAAGCTCATTCATTTTCCCTGTCATCAGATAAGAAGTGTTTCACGCAAGCGCGACCTGTCAGCTCCTGGGTCGTGTCTAGGGGAAGCTTTGAGGTAACTAAGGGGGATTGAGAAATGCTGTAGCTCTCAGAGTTTTCACTTTTTTTAATCACATATATTTAGAAAAGTGATTAAATACCCATTTTGGAGGTTCCCACGTCAACATTACATGGTGGCAAAACCCCTTTAACCCCAAATCATTGTAGTTGTGTGGCTGCCATAAAATACATACTCCCTGTCTATACAGCCAATGCTGGAAAAATGTGTGTGTCTACACCATATATCTATCTATCTATCTATCTATCTATCTATCTATCTATACATATATATATATATATAATATATATATATATATAATATATATATATATATATATATATATAATATATATATATATAATATATATTATATATATATAGTTTATTTATTTAAATTCCTTTATCCATGGGCTGAATGTGGCCCGCTATATCATCTTATGTGGAACACGAGAGCTTAGACACAGTGAGCAGGGATGGACAAGGTTCGTATGCAGAAGAACGGATCTCCACTTTCCCTAGAGGGAGCAAGTAGCACTTGGCAGCAGGGGCATCACTGGGCCACGTATTTTTTAGCACCGGCTTGGACTGGCCCACCGAGTATGACCGTTGATGGGTTGCAAGACCCAGCGCCACTTTTCAACTGTATAAAGCTACCGAAGAACACTAGCTACAGAAGGTTACATCCATAGGCTTCTGACACTGGGCAGCACATTTCACTCCATAATGCCTTGATAGTCTTGAGATTTAATTACAATCTGCTCAGATTTAAGAAACCCTGTGACACATGCAGCAAAGCAGCCCGAAAACATAACTGAGCCTCCTCCATGTTTCACAATAGGTACCATGTCCTTTTCTTCTTATGCTTTATTTTTGTGTTTGTAAACATAGAGCTGATGTGACTTGCCAAAAAGCTCCAGTTCCAAAGGACATTCTCCAAAAAGCTTTGTGACATGAAGATGGTCTTATAACTTTTAGCATTAACATGTTTGTCTATAATTGTCTTTCTAATATCCTGAGGTGAATCTCCTTAGCTTCCTATTATTCATGTTCAGTATGGTATACACCATGATACCAAACAGCACAGTGACTACTTTCCAATCTTTAAATAGGCAGATTGACTGATTACAGTACCCACTTTAATTTAACATATCCTTATGGTCATATTATTTTCAATCTCCTTCAGGGGTACCATAATTTTTGTCCAGGTCAGTTTAATTAGTTTTCATATATTTTTTATTTTTTGGGTAGACCGCCATTAAAAGCATTTTAAGATTTTCATTAGTTGATTTTAGGTAAATTGAAATTTATTTTTACTTTTGAGAGTTTCCAGTTATTTCAGTGACCATTGTCATTTCTTCTTTATGTAACAGAATGGTACCAACAATTTTGTCCACATGTATGCATATACAGTACCTGCTTGCAATCTAGAAACCAAAAGTAGCAAAAGTAGTTGGACACCCCTAAACGATACATTTATTACCTATCCTGTGGATAGGTGGTAGACATGGGCATAACTAGAAGAAGTCTGGGCCCTATAGCAAACTTTTGGATGCCCCCCACCTCCCTAACCACAAACATTTACCGGGACGTCTTAACTTACTAGTTAATACCTTACCATAGATATCACCATTATACTGCTACCAAACAAATCCCACTATACTAAGACCAACATTATCAATAACACTACTACATAAGGACCTGATTATATCGCTAGAACAAGACCATATAGTGACTGAACAATACCGCCATACTATTACTGAATAAATATCAGTATACGAAGACCAATATTACTGTCATATAGTGACCGTATAGTGGTAGATCCGTGTACACAGTCTATGCAGACTATATATAACCACCATACAGTGACAATATAGTGGTAGTTACCAGTATACACAGACTCTGCAGTTTCATATAGTGACTCACAGATGACGTTTCTCTGGCGAGTCGTTGCCTTTCCCTCTTCTTCTCCATCTGGTCCACACCTTCATGATGACTTCTCCTGCCCACCACTCGTCCCTGCAGATTTGGACACAAATATCCTAGAATCCTCAGTTTTACAGCACCTCACTCCCTGCCCCCAACCTCTGTACAAACTTCCAAGTGGTGGCAGAGTGGGTATAGGCCATAGCTTAGAGGCCCAGTCTCCTAGAGGGGAGGAACAGAGGATTCACCCCCTTGAGATTGTGTTACCGCTATGGCCTGTATTCCTCAGCAGGCCCGGACTGCCCATAGGGAAAACCGGGCATTTGCCCGGCGGGCCGCTGGGGTCCGGGCTGCTGGGCCGGCTTGGAGTGCCCACCGAGGGGGCCGGTGTTTCCCCCCGGCGGGCCCCGAGTGCCGCCGGGCACACTTACAGGGGCCGCAATGGTCGCATATGCGACCGGATCCCTGTGCCATGGGGCCGACAGACCGCTCTCGCCACACGGCTGCACGACCGGTTCACCGACCCAGCCATGCAGCCATCATGGCCGCCACCTGCACTGCGCGGTGCAAGCAGCGGCCAAGGCTGAACAGCCGGGATCTACTGCTCCCGTCTGTTCAGCTCACAGGAGGCCGCTGGGAAGGTGCGCAATGTGATCACGTCATTGCGCGGCCGCTCCGGATGGACGTGGAGAAGAGGAGGGAAACCAGGTGAGTAAGATTTTTATTGTTTTTTAAGCTACTTACTGCCCCTGGCTATATTCTGCCCCTGCCTATCTATATACTGCCCCTGCCTACCTCTAAGTGGCCCTGCCTGGCTATATACTGCCCCTGCCTACCTCTAAGTGGCCCTGCCTGGCTATATACTGGCCCTGCCTACCTCTAAGTGGCCCTGCCGGGCTATATACTGGCCCTGCCTGGCTATATACTGCCCCTGCCTACCTCTAAGTGGCCCTGCCTGCCTCTAAGTGGCCCTGCCTGGCTATATACTGCCCCTGCCTGCCTCTAAGTGGCCCTGCCTGGCTATATACTGCCCCTGCCTCCCTCTAAGTGGCCCTGCCTGGTGATATACTGCCCCTGGCTTTCTATATACTGCCCCTTCCTGCCTCTAAGTGGCTCTGCCTGACTATATACTGCCCCTGCCTGGATATATACTGCCCCTGCCTATCTCCATACTGCCCCTGCCTGACTCTAAGTGGCCCTGCCTGGCTATATACTGCCCCTGCCTGGCTATATACTGCCCCTGCCTGCCTCTAAGTGGCCCTGCCTGGCTATATACTGCCCCTGCCTGGTGATATACTGCCCCTGCCTATCTATATACTGCCCCTGCCTGCCTCTAAGTGGCCCTGCCTGGCTATATACTGCCCCTGCCTGCCTCTAAGTGGCCCTGCCTGGCTATATACTGCCCCTGTCTGGCTATATACTGCCCCTGCCTGCCTCTAAGTGGCCCTGCCTGGCTATATACTGCCCCTGCCTGCCTCTAAGTGGCCCTGCCTGGCTATATACTACCCCTGCCTACCCTATAAGTGGCCCTGCCTGCCTACTTACTGGCTCAGCCTGGCTACATACTGGCCCTGACTGCTAATTACTCCCCCTGGCCCTACCTGGCTAATTACTGGCCCTACATCTCTAATTACTAACCCTACCTGGCTAGTTACTGGGGGCAGCCTCAGCTACCTGGCTAGTTAATGGGGGCAGCACCAGCTACCTGGCTAGTTACTGGGGGCAGCCCCAGCTACTTGGCTAGTTATTGGGGGAAGCCCCAGCTACCTGGCTAGTTACTGGGGGCAGCCCCACCTACCTGGCTAGTTACTTGGGGCAGCCCCAGCTACCTGGCTAGTTCCTGGGGGCAGCCCCAACTACCTGGCTAGTTACTGGGGGCAGCCCCAGCTACCTGGCTAGTTACTGGGGGCAGCCCCAGTTACCTGGCTAGGTTACTGGGGCAGCCCAGCTACCTGGCTAGTTACTGGGGGCAGCCCCAGCTACCTGGCTAGTTACTAGGGGCAGCCCCAGCTACCTGGCTAGTTACTGGGGGCAGCCCCAGCTACCTGGCCAGTTACAGGGGTAGGCCCTGTCTACCTACCAAATTAATGGAGGAAGGCCCTGTTTACCTACCTAATGGGGGGTCTACCTATTTACATGCCATTTATCTGACATTTTTTAATTTCTAATTTTTAGGGTCTAACATACGCTATTTAGGAAAGTGCTGGAAGAGAGAGGAGTTTAAGATGTATTTGTGGTAAATTCTACAGGGACAAGTAGTGACCACTAGAAGAAGACATTGCATGCTGTACCGGACAGAGAAAAAATGAAAGGGAACAACTCATCAGGGAAGACATCATGGAGGTTTGGGCCAGAAGGAGAAGAAAAGGAGAAGAAGACAACTCCCATCAGAGATGATGTCTCCTGTGAGTCCCTGCTGTCAGGGGTCATTTTACTTCTATGTTAAATCAGTGCTGTATTCATGTGATGGTGACCTGACTACTGGTGATGTGATTGGTGGGGTTGTAGGTTATGTTGGTGCTTATATAGTGTCAGTGTGGGCTTGTCCCTGATTGTAAAGCAAGCGCACACCTGACTCTGTGATGAGGGGTTTCTCTGCACCATTTTTTTTTCTTGCTTGTGTGTAGGGGACTCTTTTGGTTAATTTTTTGATGCGTTTTTTTTTTGCAGAATTGTACAGCATTAGCTGCTCTGCCTTTCTGCACAAAACCGCACCAAAAACACATACAAAATGCACCAAAAATGCTCCGTGTGAAAGCACCTTTATAGTGTAGTTTATTTTAGAAAGTAGCGATGTGTGATAACAAGGGAAATTTTGTAAGCGGATATTGTATGTGGGCTGGAGGGGGCTTAGTGCCAGGGCTGATTTTTATTCCCAGTCTGGCCCTGCTCCTCAGAATAATGTTACCGGGTACATGTTACCTAGACCCCTGTTAGATAGGTTAGTAGGCCCTAGGTAGGTAGGTTGGTAGGCTTCCGGTATGTAGGTAGATGGGTCCTAGGTAGGAAGGCAGTAGTTAGGCATATCTCAATTAGGTACGTAGACTGGCCCTAGGTAGGCATCCCCCAGGTAGGTAGATAGGCTGTAGAGAGGCCCCAGGTAGCCAAGTAGGCAATAGGTGGGTGACAGGTAGGCTGTAGGTGGCCCCCAGGTAGCTAGGTTGGCAGCAGACGTGATAGCATCTGCCACGGAGCCCGGGTCCCTTGAGGTCGCGGGCCCTGTGGCAGTTGCTATGTCTGCTACCCCGATAGTTCCGCCCCTGGTCGTAAATGTTATTGATGATACAAACCATTCAAAGGATCTTCTGCTAAAGTAAAGGGGCGACATCTACAGTATGAGTTCACATGCAGTATATTGCACCAAAAAAACTGCTGCCACACTGTTGCATATATGGGACGACACATACTGTATGAATGAAAGTGTTTTGCACCAAAGTTTGATGCAAAACTGCCATACAAAGTTTGCCGCATTACATTCTATGTGCCAAAATGTTTGGCGCAAAACACTTTCATTCATACAGTATTATTTACTCCTCTATATCTATTTAGAACTGGTGTGTCGATGACAAGTTAAAAAAAAATGGCGCATGTGAATTCATAGATGTTGTCCTCGGTGTCAGATACCGCACAACATTTTAGGAGTTTTGTAGAGTCCAAATATTAATGTTATGACAGATCCATGGATCTAGGCTTGGTACTTGTGATCTGTTTATGCAGATTTTAATATGGCTGTAGAATTGAATTGCTTCAGTCGCATTAAGAAACTTTTGTTCTCCTGTTATTACAATTGATGTAATATAGTTTATTTGTCAAAGCCAATACTGCTACATTTTAGAATGGACAACGTTCCATATTTGACCCTGTAATACAATCATGTTACAAGGAATGGTTTGATTTGTTTCATATCTTTTGTACAGATTAATACTAAAATGTTATGACTGCTGTTATTGTGAATTATGAAAGCAAGCAACTGCCAAAAGATTTATTACATCGAAATAGTACAATTTGTTGTCTTTAATTAGGTCATGACATAGCATCACAAATACACAAAAACAGAGCTGTTTTCTGTACAATGGTTCTTATCATCGTAATGCAAAGCACAATGCACTGCCAAATTCTTTATTCCCCTTGAAAGTAGCTCTGTCATGTATCTGCTTTTGTAAGGCTGCTTTTCTGGTGGGAGAATTTTGGTGGGAAAAGTACAAACAAACCATCACCAACATTCTTGAGGTACATTATTGGTTTTCCTCAAATCCCATTATACAATCAAAATTTTTTAACTAAATTTGGAAAATTAACAGAAAACATATTTCAGTATCACTTATTCAATTTGTAAGTAGGGGGCCATCCAGCCTGAAAGTGTTTTATTACACACTTTGGGGGCATCCATTGTCAAATATGCATAAAATAAAAATTACCAAATTTTTTTTTACTCAAACCAAAAAAATATTTCTGAAAAATGACTGGAAGGGGAAACCGGTTTTCTTTCCACAACCCAAAATTAAAAAAATTTTTCCCGGGAATTTAAAACCCGGTAAATCTTAACTTTATCCTTTTGGGGATAAATAAAAGTTTTCTGTTTTTAATAACCCGCCACTCGGGTTTTTTGGGGGTGGGGTCCCCCTGGGGGGGTCAACCCCTTTCCCCTCCCCCAAAAAATTTTGAGGACGGGTTTTTCCCCCCAAAAGCGCAAACACAAAAATGCCCCCACACAATTTGGCAATCCAAAGGGAGCCTTTTTTAAATTTTTGTAATAACGCATTAAAATTTTTGTAAAATTTCTGGCTCACATCATTTAAGCTTTACAAAACCAAATGGTATGGGCCCCTAATAAAATCCCTGGCAAACTGGGGTTCAAGCAGGCACACGGCTATTCCCACGGTTTGGAGGTATTGAGTCAAATCCGCTGTTGGGGGGGGCGGGGGGGGGGGACAGGGGGCCCGTCCCGCCCCATAACAAAATTTTTTTCCCCCCGACCCGGCCTAAAAAAAGGGGATGCCCCCCCCCCCGCCCGGGGAATTGAAAGGGGGGGAAAAAAAAAAACGGTCCCCCTTTTTATCATGGTTACCCCTTTTGAAAAAAATTGGCGGTATGAGAAAGGGGCAAGGGAACCGGAAAATAAGCCTGTTAAAGAAAAAGGGGTTTTAAAAAAAGGGCCCAAAAAAAATTTTTTTCCTAAAATTTTTTTGTGGGGGGGGGGGTTTTGGGGGGGGGGGGTTTTTAAAAAAAAAAATTTTTTTTTTATTTTTTGGGGGTTTTTTTAAAAAAAAAATACGCCCGCGATTTATTTTTTAAAAGCCAAAAAAATAAAAAACAATAAAAAAAAAGTGAAAAAGAAAAAAAAAAAATTCGAAATTTTTTTTTCCGTTAAGAATCAGCCCCTTTAAAAAATAAGTAAACCCCCCCCAATTTTTGTTTTTTTTTTTTGGCAAAACCCAACAAAATATGAACATTGAAACAATTTTAAAATATAATGACAGTTTTATCAAAGTTTTCGGCCCCCAAAATTAAAACACAGCCTAAATGCTTTTTAACCCCCTGCTAAAAAAAAATACACCCAAATAAAATGGGGAATTTGGGAAACGATTTTCATATAGTTTCCGCCCCAAAAAAACCAAAAAATTTAAAATCGTTTTTCCCAAAAAAAATGAAAAAAAAAAAAAATTTTCTCAAAATAAGGGAAAAAAAACCAAAGAAAAATAGGGGGGTTACCAAAATAAGATTTTTAAAAGGCAAACAATTTTTTTTTTTTTTTTTTTTTTTTTTTTTTTTTTTTTTTTTTTTTTTTTTTTTTTTTTTTTAGGTATTACACTTATTCAATTACGTACTAGTATGGCGGCCATCACAGCTTCTGAATGTGTTTTATTACACAGCTTTGCTGCAGTCCTTATTGTCAAATATGTCTAGTTATGCAGTAATAAATTACCAATTTTGTATTACTGCATAACTAGAAAAATGGCACTCAGACACAAGGCTTCGTCTTTCTGACCTGAACCTGTCTTATTCGAGCACAGGTTTACTGCAATCCACATAAACAAAACCATAAACAAAAACCCTTGGCCATCTGGCCACTAATTAAACAGATAGAGTGTCCCTTTATGACCAGTGGTCTATGCCTACCGCATAGCCCCACCATACCAGAGTCCTCATCAGACTAGACTAGCTCAGGCACCACTCCAGCCTATGGAGGTAACCAGAGCCTCCTCCTCAGCTCTGCTGTGGCTTCCAATTCCAGGTAGCCGACCACACCCCCTGATCATCTTGAGTACGAGGCTTTCTATAGGCCTCCAGGGACCTGCCAAAAGCCTGTCCAAGAACATGGGAAGTAGGCCCCCACCAAACACTTTGCCTACTCCTAATAAGAGCCGTTCCAAATCAGCTAATACAGCCATACTAACTATACATGGATACCAACCACTTACTGTAGCTGACAACATACATGAAAGGCTTCTACCCCACCAAGACCAGGTAACCTTGGTGACATGTTGCTTGCAGGTATCCTGCTTTACTCCTCCAAGTCGCAGAAACATGCAACTTCCTGAAGTTACTCTGCCACACTTGCCTACAGTCGAGCATGGTGTGGGAGTGTTATTTGTGAGGTTGCATTAGTGCTGCTGGCTGTGGAGAGCTAGAGTTCATTGAGGTAACCATGAATGACAACATGTACTGTGACAAACTGAAGCAGAACATGATCCCCTCCCTCCAGAAACTGGGCCACAGGGCAGTATTCCAACATGATAATGACCCTAAACACACCTCCCGGGATAGTTAAGGCAGTGCTCGAAAATAATGGTGGCCACACAAAATATTGAAACTTTGGGCACATTTTTCACTTAGGGTTGAACTCACTTTTTTTGCCAGCAGTTTAGACATTGATGGCTGTGTTTTGAGTTATTTTGAGGGCACACCAAATTTACACTGAGATACTGTAGGTCCATCGATGGAAAAAGAAAAAAAGTTTTCATGATAAAATAGTGATACAAAGAAAAAAATATTTTTTACTTATTCTAGTACTAAAGCCTAATAATAATTGGTAAATTTGGTATCAACCAAATCATACTGTCCTGCAGAATAAAGTTAATATAATTAAAGCACAAAGGACAACATGTATGAACGAGGCTGCGCCAAAAGTCTGGCATCTTTTCAGCCCGACATCTAGCACAGCCCTGTTCGCTATATTTTTAAATTCACCCGTACACCAGTATCAGGCGCATTACAGAGCGCCAGCG
The DNA here is from genome assembly GCA_025379985.1 of Phyllomedusa bahiana. Lineage (NCBI taxonomy): Eukaryota > Metazoa > Chordata > Amphibia > Anura > Hylidae > Phyllomedusa > Phyllomedusa bahiana. The sequence continues at coordinate 57,840 of JAODAL010005211.1, forward strand.
GCAATTTGTAGTGTGCCTGATTTTGGGGGGCGTGCGGGAGGTGGGGCACACTAGACCCGTAGGAAGCTATAGATTTACAGCTTCAGTACGGCAATTCCAGGTGAATTACTGCTGGAACAGCTATACCACTTTCAAAGTGGTTTACCTGAGCCAGAATTATCATCTTAGCGCTAGAATGTGCCTGATTTATGACCCGCAGTAGAGCGGGTTAATAAATCAGGCGCATTCTATACTATTCTTATGTGCAGAAAAATTGGCCTCTAAGCGCCATAAATCATATATGTTGCCCAAAGTGAACTTAAAAACGAAATCCAAAAAACTGTTGCACTATTCAGTTTTTTTCATTCCACTACAAATAAATAAAAAACATTTAAATTTCTCAACATTACATGGTATGTTAAATGATACAATGATAAAAATAAAATTTTCTACAAAAATAAAATGAAATGAAAAGGGGCACTCTGATTGGTTGCTACGGCAGCAAAGTGAATTTTAGGCCTAGACACTTTTCATACATTTGGCCACAGGTTGATATAAAAAAAAATCAAAACATATGGCTCTTTGAAGGCGGGGGTTTAAACCACCGTCCCCAACAATCACAGTCATTTGCTCCTCACAAAAATACAGTAACTTTCAACAGAATTCAAAAATGTGATGTGAACCTGGTCTAAAACACTTTTTTTCTCAGAAACATTTTTGAAATCATTGTGTCCTTTTATTGGGCTCTTCGGTGTCATGAAAGACAAATAGAGGCTGAGATTCTGGATTAACTATTGGTCAGGTAGCTTCCCCACCCATTTACTAAGACTTATCACTTTTATTTCTATCACGCTGGAAAGCTGTTATCAGATAGGAACTGTTCAAATCTATGTCAGCATTTCTGTTGTTCTGGTCATCATAGAAGAAGAAGAACAAAATTGGCAGTGGTGCTGAATGTGTCACATGATGTCACACGGTCAACGCGCAATTAATGTGGCTAAATGATGGTTCACAAATCATCAACTTGGGAGTAGAGGTGGATTTGAAAAGAGAGGATGTTCCTGCTTCAGGGGTACACAGACAATTATAGGGCCCCTGTGCAAGAGAAGAGAGGTGTATGGGCCCCATGGGCTAATATATCTTATCATAGACCTTATGCCTCTCTATTAATTCACCAGCATTTGTAAGCTATGAAAATTGGAAACTTAGGGCGACATGTATGAACGGGGCTGCGCCAGAAGCCTGGCGCCTTTCCAGCTCGACAACTAGAGCCCCGTTTGCTCTATTTTTAAACATTACAAAGTTCCCGCGGCATGAGATCGGGGAGGCGTGCGGGAGGCGTGTCACACTACAACCGTAGAATTCTACACATTTACAGCTTTAATACGGCAAATCCAGGCGCATTACTGCTGGAACAGGTAGACCACTTTAAAAGTGGTTTACCTGCGCTAGAAGTATTGTTTTGTAGCTAGAAAGCGCTAAACCTATAACCCGCAGTACTATAGGTTCATAGATTCAGGCACATTCTACGCTACAAAAAAATGGCACCTCGGCACCAAAAATCATACATGTCGCCCTTAGTCCTCGAACTTGTAATCTAATAAATAGTAGAAATTCACTTTAAGGTGGTGGTGGGTCATCTATCGGCAGCTACACAAATGGTGTGTCCGCCCCTGGCATGTTATGTTCATCAGAGATTGTCTGGATGGTCAGAAAATCTTTGGAAATACCAACCTTTATTCACAGTATCAGCTCAAAAATATATTTTAGGAATAAGTTAGTAACACAAAGCGAAACAATGAAAAATAAGTTTGGATCCAGCGGGTCCTTTTTTTTTATTTAAGTCAATGAACTGTTCCTTTATCAGCAACTTCAAACACAGATGTTTGGCAATGTACCAAAAACATTTAAAGACAAGCCAAAGTTTAGCTGAATCCCAAACCGAATAACAAAAATCCATTGTGCTGTAAATAATTTAGAGTGAGTGCATTGTGACATACACTGATATTTATATAGTCTACTACTAAAGACAAGAAATAAAAAGATTCTGCTGAAGGCTGGTAATGCATCACATACCGAGGCAACAGTTTGGCCTGTTCTGGCCTCTCTAAAACCAGCTGAAACCAAACTTTTCACCATGTATGTGCTGAGATAAACCAATTATAAACAACAAAATAACTTCTTAAGTACAAAATTTGTAGTTAGGCCCCCTACCTACCACATTCCACTTATAATACTATCGTCTTCTTATGAGACAGAGAGACTATTGGGCCCAGGTGTGACTCTTATCTCTGTATCACCTATAGCTATGTCCCTAGAAGTCTCTATCCAGGACAGTCTGGGTTTACAGTGATGTAGATGACATGATATAAAGATATTAAATAGGAGAACATGTTATAGATACCATAATACAAAGTTAAGTCTTATCAACGGTATAGGTAGGTAGTATACCCGTGAGTAGTGCTGTTTGTAGGTGTCCCTGTTCAGCTTTACACTGGCTCAACCAAAGCTGTGAAAAACCTGGGGCTTAGGAAGCCCCGAACTTAATGGTATGTTCACATGGCGTATTTGTGGGGTGTAATTTGGCAAGTAATTGTCCTACAATATGCCTGAAGTACACCCCGCAAATATGGTAAGGAGAGCTATGAATACATGCTGTTTTCCCCAGCACAAAATACGCGCCGGGAGAAAGAAGTGGCGTGTCACTTATTCCTGGCGCTTACGCCAGTAAGTGGGAGCGCTTCAGAAGTACAACGCTGGCCAGTGCAAACTTCTGAGCAGCTATACGCCTGCAATACATCATGTGAACATACTCTTACCCCAATTTTAGCCATAACCCAAAGCTGATGTTGAGGTGTTTTTCTCTGGTTTGTAAGAGTTAACTTATGGCTCTGTGGCGCTTACAGTGTTTCGCTATTCTTAGTTCAATGTCAGTTCTTGTCCCATGTCAAATGAGGAAAACCCTAACTGCTGGATCTGCTGCGCCATGGAATGGTAAGTTCATTTTTACAAACCAGTAAAAAAACACTCTAAACTCAACTTTGACAGTTAATTTTTTTTCTTGCAATTTATGGCGAAAATTTATTTTGGCCAACACAAATTTAATTGCTCAAATTTGGTTTGAATTTTACTTTGAACCAAATCTAAAGCGCAGCACTACTTATAAGTGAAGGGCGCTAATGTTCTCCTGCCCAGACGTAAGTAAAGAAGTTTCTTAGTGCAAAGGTATACGTCATCTTTATATTATCCTTTAGTTTTCCTACTTAGTCTTTACAATCTGTTCCTTAGAGAAATTTCAGTGGCAGTTGTGAAATAATCTATTCTAAATTGATGGTGGGGTGCTGTAAAGAGAACGCCTTGTGGTTATCTGAAAACTCAGGTGTTATTTATTTTGGCATCACAGTCATTTCAGCTTGGCCAACTATTATCATCGAGTATAGAGGTGGCGGATTTGTGGTCTAGAATACATGAAGTATGACATCTAAGCCTAGGGTCCCATACAATTATGTGTGTGCCAGTTTGAATGCTAACTATGTCATTTAGGAGTTTATTGAAGCATGAGCTATATTCTACCAAAAAAGACTGCCAAACAACATGTCATTATGGTGTAACACATTAGATTGGGAAACAATAATTCTAGAAGATTTTTTTTTTATAAGAATGGCTTTTAAAGCATATTCACTGGATATGCCATAAAAGTTTATTAGTACATTTCCAACCACTTAAGCCCCAAGGGATGCCAGTAATGGCAGTGCCTATTCTTAGTGGTCCATTAGTTAGTCAAGCCCTTTCCCTCTCTATTAAAATGGATCAAGTTTGCAGAAACCAGTAGTCATTTGACCTTAAGAAGCTTTTCAAAATGGGGAAATATCATCTATTCAGACTGATGCGCATATCTAATAACTAGCCTGAGTTTCCTGGACAGTGCTGGACTGAGGGTCCTTGGGCCCATGAGATTAAACTATTCTGGGGGGGCCCACAATCTATCTATACAGGATATGCCCATGACCACTTTTAAGAATCATTGCACATGGCAGGTTTATTAGTAGATTTGTTTCTAAAGATTGTTTCTAGATGTACATTATTGTGACAGAGCTTGGACCCACCAGAGGATCCTCTGGTAAACTGGTGGGCCAGTCCGATCCTGTTCCTGCCCATATATATAACAACTATTGTATGAATGCACATTCTGCTGACCAGCTACTGCTCCTGAACCTCCAGGCACATACATGTATGGCTCTCCACGTGTTTTCCATGGGGACAGGACAGGGCCAGGACAAAGCATTTTGGTACCCTAAGCAAATAGGACAAATGGCGCCTCCACTCACCACAGAAAATTCAAATGTCTAGCCCTGATCTGGCGCACAGTGCTGCAGCTCCGCTCCCCACAGCTAGGTGGGATGGGGAAAACACAATTGTGCCATCTTCTTTTGGAAGTTTTGTTTTTGTAGGTAGCATACATGTGAGTAGTATTGCTTGTACCTGTCCCTGTTTAGTTTGACTCTGGCTCAGCCAAAATAGTGGAAAAAAAACAGGAATATTTGCATTATGACTCTAATCCTAGAAATAATCATAACCATAACCCAAAGTTGGTGTTAAAGTTATGTATGAAGCGGGCTCAAATCATGATTCTGCCCCATACCTCCTTGCGTTCCCTTTCTGGCAATGGTGGTCACCTACCTTTGCCTACCCATCATCCTGGCTCTGGGAGAGGATAGCAAGTTGCTGCCAGACACCTTTGGTTGCATCTTTTCTCCAGGGAAAACAAAGGATTGGGCAACAAAATTCAACATGCCCTTATACTTATATAATAGTTGAATGGTTGTGCCAAAATTGTCCGGTTCAGACATCTTTTTATTTAATGTTTATTGGGAACTTAAACAGAGGCGTAACCTCAAGCTCTTGGGCCCAAGTGCAAAACATTAATTGGGGCCCCCGAGTTACCATGCGCCATTTACAATACTGATGGGGCAGAAAGACTTTTGGGCCCCCTTAGGCTGCACGGCCCGATAGCGACTGCTACCGCTGCACCCCCTGTAGCTACGCCCCTGAACTTAAATATCACTTAGTACATGCATTGTAGACTTGGGGCTAGCTCTAAGACTTTCTTTGTTACCCATAGCAACCAATCAGAGCTCCCCTTTAATTTCATATAAGGCTCTGAAAAAAATGAAATGGGCACTCTGATTGGTTGCTATGGGTAACAAAGAAAGTCTTAGACCAAGACAGTTTTCATACATGTCACCCATTGAGTCTATGTTTGCCCAGCAGATCTATACAGATTAGTGAAATTACACATAGCGACCTAAATAATTGTGCTAAACTCATACAATAATATGTGAATTCTTTTATTTCTATGGACTCTGGCAAAAACACATTTTTCAGGGAAGGAAGCCATTTTTCTTCACACAGCATCAATTTGCTTCCACAAGAATTTTCACTCTATCCTCGATCCGACTTCAAAAAGGAAACAATAGCTGAAATGACTCCCTTAGCAAGCTCCTGGGTAGATGCGGTTTCTAAACTGGATTACAATAGAATCTTCAAGCCTCCGTGGCCTCTGATAAGCTTAGCTCAGAGCATGACAAGATAAATTTAGCAAACAATCAAACCAGATGTCTCCCGGAGGGCAGATACTGACAGATAGTCATATATCCCCCGTTTTCATATATTTCTCCAAATTCTTCTTTTCTTCTGTACAGTTTTTCTTTCTAGTGGAAAGATAACCTCCAGACATTTGCTTCCTGCTGAACACCAGCAGGTCTACAGATTTGATACAGATTCCGAGAAGTTCTTGAGTATTTGCCACAGCCTCAAGCTGTCACTGTGTCTGTTTTATGATTTTGAAAAGGGAGCTCCAGAAAGAAGGAAGCTGCAATATCCCTGGTGATTTAAACATCCACCACAGTGACATGTTAGAGGGCACCGAAACAATTCTTACGAATAACTGGACAAATTGCCATGGTAGCTAGGCCCAGCTTTATGGCCTAAGGCTGCACAATGTCAAATGTGGCATTCTGTTCCTTATAATACTGACATACCGATACGTGTGGGTTTTTTGTCTTTATTCATGGAGAATGTGTATCAAGGTGATAGAATGAAGTCTTTTATTTTCCCTTGAATATCTAGTTTTTAACCAGTGGAGAAACTAGGGGCCAACAAGTTGTGTCTGAATACTCTTTTTTGGATTTGCCTGTTAAAGTATGTTCTCATACGTAAAGTATGTTCTCACGCGTATTGGGGCGTACTGTACGCGCTGCAATACGTCGGGTGTTTTGGAAGCACGTGCTGATCAGCATAAGCGCCGCGAATAATTGACATGTCACTAGTATCCCCGAGTGTACGATACAATCGTATTGTACGCCCGGGGAGATGACGTGTTATTCATAGCTCTCTATGACAGCTATAAATTACCGTAATTGCAGCACGCATTTCGCCACATATAAAGCGCATTACGCAGCGAAATGCGTGCGCAAATACATGGCAAAATAAGCCGTGTGAACATACCCTTACAAACATATCCAAACAATACATATAAAGTGCTGACACCACAAAAAAGTGAGTCGCCACTGGGACCATTCCACTACCAAGACTTCTTTTGGGTCCAACCCATATGTGGTAGCTTTTTCCTATTAGGTTTTTGTCACCATTTAGTTCATGCTTATGTTATCTTCATGCTGAGATCTGGGCACTGTTCCCATTCACTTGTTTGCTGCTGCCTAAGTATTAAAGGACTATCCCTATTTCATTGATGAGCTTTAACCCCTTCAGCACCAGGCCCGAAAAGGCCTTAGTGACTAGCTAATTTTTTTTAGTTTTCACCTCCCTGCGTTTCAACCGTTATAACTTTTTTCATTTTCTCTATAAAGCAACTTGAATGAGGACTTGTTTAATATTGTGGAGTAGTTTGAGTTTACATATTAACGGCTGCATCACTTTCTATTTGTTGTGGTGTATAATATATGCACAATAATTTTTACTTCTTTTTAATCCCACTAAGCAATAACTATTGTTCCATTTTTATTTTACACTTAGTAATATATTAGCATACACCTGTATGCTAATGCATTACAATCTGTGTCTGTATGACACAGGCAGCAGTCAGGGCAGCACACAGTGTGCCCTGACTGCGGGTTTACTATACAGACTGCCCTGGGCCTCTCTAGGTCCTAAGGGCTGACTGTATAGATATTCTGCGGGCTCCCTCAGGTCACCGGGAATCCTGTGCACCAATGGAGCTGGGCAATGCCCTTTGATTAGACTGCGGCAATCAAAGGGTTAAACGTTGGGAATTAGAGGTTTCATCCAGTCCCTGCCATTTGCAGAGACGTCTCTAGGAACTGCGCAGTTGCGACATCCCCTCTGTCTGCAGGGACATCTTAAGACATCGCTGCAGAAAAGCGACCTGCACCGCCTGACATCTTAAGTCAATAGACGATTGTAAAGGGGTTAAACATATAGGTAAATACTAATATCAAATACATTGCTGTTCTGATTTTGCTTCTCTTTAGAGCTAGAGCTAGGGCAGTTCTTACCTCTTGATTTTGTATACTGTACAAGCTTCCTTACAGGCTGTAGCAGTGGCCGGGATAGTGACATTGTTACTTGCTGTGTCCTATCAGCAGCACAGGAACTCTTGTTTATGTCACTTACTGACAAACTTTAACCCTTTAGTGCTTTGTAGCCTTCTGTCCTGTTGTTTAGATCCTTCCATCATTAATGTTTCTCCATCAGACTCATCTAGGAATAGCAGAGCTGATATGTCAGCTAGCTGTGATCCGGCCCTGCATTTGAATGAGGATGGTGACGCTAGTTCTGTCCTCCACATTAACTTCTATGTGAGTTCCGACTATGTAAATTCCGAGTATAGCTAAGAGCACACACATACTCCGGATGCCCATAGAAGTGAATGAGGAGGACAGCACTAGCGCCGCCCTCCTCATTCAAATTCATGGATGGACCGCAGCTAGCAAAGAGTGGACAGCAAATTTCTCGTAAAGGGACAACCCCTTTAAGCTGGCTGTGTAAAATTCCCCTGGTACGTTTTTTCACTTGCAGTACTGCACTGCAATGAATCTGCCTTTATTGCCTTTAAGTTATCTTAATTGTTTGGAAAGGTGTTAGGAGTGAGTAAACAATTATTGTGTTTATAATCTGCAAGACTTCAAAAGCAATGTGATGACTTGTAACTTTCCAAACAATTAAGATAACTGAAAGGCGCTTGCTAGTATTAAAAATCAGTTTAATGACAACGTAGTACTGGAAGTAAAAAGTGTATTTTACAATTGTTTTTCATTTTCTACTGCATTTTTTTTGCACAGATTTTGCGGTCGTTTGTCGGATTTCGGCTGGCCCATTAACATTGAACTGTATTATAATCGCCCGTTTTCAAGTGAAATATGACAGATTAAGGGCGACATTTCCCAACACGCCAACGCCAGTTTTTTGGTCTATATTCTGCTAAAACCGCTTTTGACGCCATATTTTGGATGTAAATGAACTGTCGTACACCAAAACTAGGTGCATTATATGCCGGGACCGACACATTGTAATGCTCCTAAAAAAGATGCGCTGTGGTCCTCCATAACAAAATGCGCCTATTGGGGCGCATAGCACCTCATTACAAGTGTATATGAGTTAGGTGCATTTCACATTTTACAAGTATGTGTTAGGCCCATTACAAGTATGTGTTAGGCGCATTACAAGTATGTGTTAGGCGCATTACAAGTATCTGCTGCTAATGATATGTTGTGTGCCACGATTTGTGCTAATCGCGGCACACAGCATATCGTTAGAAGCGTATGTAATGCCCCTATCGAGGGACATCGTGCACGGAGGCGCTTAGCTTATCATTACAAGTATATAAAATGCACCTAACACATACTTGTAAAATGTGAAATGCACCTAACACATATACTGTACACTTGTAATGATGTGCTATGCACCTCAGTAGGCGCATTTCGTTATAGAGGCGCACTGCGCATAATTTTTAGGCGCATTACGTTTGCTATACAAGGTATAACTGACGCCAGATTTTTGATAGGGTCGGACTTTCTGGCACACTTTACACTTATTTAAAGTGCCTAAAAACTGACGTAGCACCGCCAATTTTCGAACATCTCGCCCTAAGTTTTTTGAGCAAATTTCGGATTTGAAATCTGACCTCAAAAAATCTGAGCTGTGTAGACTACAGCTCGGATTTTCTATTGAGGTCTATGGGAATGATGTATAGTCAGATTTTTGCAGATTCTAAATACCAAATCCACTTAAAAACCCTACAGTAAATCACTGCCTTATAGACATAACCTAACTGTGTACATCGTGATGTGATCAGCTGTGGGAATGATTTGTTTGTGTACTGATATATTTATCTGCCCATGAATTGGTATTTTTAAATCTAATTTATGTTAATATATTTATTATCTATTTATCCTTCCCAATTTATATGTGTTTTTTTTATAATTCTTGGTAGTTATTACACCCTTTGAAGGTGATGTGATAATCTTTCCCATCCTTGACTGTTCTGTGGTATACATTATATGAATCATGGATTTAAAAAAAAATGTGTGAATTAAAGATGATATATTTTATGATAATTTATGCAGCTAGTGTGTGTTTTCAAACAACTTGTAGGTTTATTAGTGTAATACAGGTATAAAAACAGGTGAGCATGGATTTAGGGAACTCAGAGTCCTTGTTGATACCCTCTCAGGTGCTGTCAACAGAATTTAGACTGTATTTCAATAGAGAGAGGAGAAGACGGTCTTGAAGGTTTTATGCTGTTTTACCGTTTATTTTAGCAGTTACAAACTGGATTTTTTTTAGGGCTTGTTCACACAACGTTTTTGTGATCCGTTTTACGAATCCACAAAACGGATCTAACAATTGTCAGTGTGATTAACATTGCTTTCAATGGCAAAAGCGCATCGCTGTTCACACGAGTGATCGCCGATGCGCTTTTTCGCGATGCGTTTTAAGAATTGACATGTCTATTCTTCTTGCGTTTTATGTAAGAGAAATCCCCATAGTAAATAATGGAGTGCGCAGCGGATCCATAAGAGCAGCGTACATTTGGGTGCGTTTTGGATCCGCTTTCGATGCCAAAAACGCATCCGTAAAACGCATTGGATTTAAATTAAATATAAAATTTGAATTATGTTTGGGTTATATTTAGTTTTAAATGTATATAAATTATTATTTTTAATAATATATAAATGTATATAATTATATATAAATGTATATAATAGTTATTATATATATATATATTAATATTATATATATTATATTTTATATATATATATATATATATACCTTGTATAGTTTTTATATATATATCAAATGTATATAATATTATAAATGTATATAATAGTATATAAATGTATATTTATATAAATGTATATAAATATATATATGTATACTAAATATATATTTAGTTTATAAATAGTTTATAAATGATTTAGTTTATAAATGATTGTTATTAATTCATTTACATGGGGTGGGTTTGAAAACTATTGGTTGATTTAAAAAAAAAAATAGGGGGAGTGGGTTGAAAAATCATAGGTGTATGTACAGTTGATTGACACTAGGTAAAAAAAGGTTTTTTTCTTGGTCATTGATAGGTTATATTATACTGTATTTAAATTGCAGTTTGATAGGTTGATTTAAATAAAACATTGAAAAAATTGATCCGTAAAACGCATGCAAAACGCATCTAAAAAAGGATCAGCTGTTGCGTTTTCTGGATCCGCTTTTTGGATGCAGTTTGCATCCAGTTTTCGCAGGTTAAAAATGGATCTGTAAAACGCATCCAAAACAGATCCAAAACGTCGTGTGAACAAGCCCTTACTGTTAGTTGTTTATTTTCTGTTTATCTTCAACATATTTCTGCATAATGCAAGTAGACTTCTCTATAGTTTGGGTTTACCACTGATTCAAGCAATAGTGACGTTTTTTTTTTCTTTGTGATACTATGCTTTCTTTGCTTTGCATGGGAATTGCTCTATCAAGGGTGTTTGACGTGGGCACATGCAGGATGAGATCCAAGGAACTATAGTGAGTTAGGGTCCTTACCATGACAAGACCCCGTTGTAACAGGACTTATTAAACCCATTTACAAGTAATATACTGGAACTTTACCTATATGAGTTGTAGGTACAGAAATGGACCTACTTTCTGTAGCTGAAAGGTGGGCCTTGCCTTAATGGACCCAAAGGACTGTAGTCCACCACTGGGCAAATGAGTGTAAAAATAAACATAACCTAACAAGAAACCTTTCACAATTCTAATGGTTGAAAAAAAGATTTTCATTTGTATCCAACATAATCCAATGGATTTAAAATTATTATTATTCTTGGAAATTATCCTTATCCTTGGATTGGACATGTGTTGTCTGTTTGTTTGTACTTTACATTCAATCAGTGGCAATATAGTTGTTTCACACATTAATAGCGACATGTATGAATGGAGCTGTAAGGCCTTGTCCCCACGGCACCGGTTTGCGGCCGGTTTTTCAACCGGTTTGCGGTTTTGCAAACCGTCTGAAAAACCATCCGCAAACTTTTACATGGAGCTCTATGGAAAACTAGTGCAGCAGTCTCCGCTGCACGGGTTTTCCGCCCGGCGTTTTTCAGACTGCCGGCCGCCCAAAAAAACATTGAGCATGTTCATTCTTCCGTACGCTAATCGTGGAGAAAAGCTGTCCTCCCGCGGCTATGTGCACGGCACGAAAACCAGACAAATATTGGTCGGATAAACCGACCGGTATTTGTCCTGTGCCGTGTAAACAGGCCCTAACAATTTTCTGGTTTGCTTTGCGCTTAAAACCCTGTCATAGCCCTGTTCTATAGATACATGAACAGTCATATGCTCAAACTTGCGGCAGACAAATGCAGCAAGTTTTCAGGAGTCATGTCTCTCCAGAATTGAACAAATTCGCCAAATTTTGGCGTAAAACATATAACTGTACCAAAGTTTGGGGCATAACTGTCGTACAAATCTGTACCAGTTTAAAAGTGGTATGGCTGAGATGAATTTTGTCATAGAACGGAACACATGTATGAAATCTGTCTAGGTCTAAAACTCACTTTGTTGCCCATAGCAACCAATCAGTGCTCCCCTTTCATTCCATATAGTGCTCTAGAAAAATGTAACAGGCACTCTAATTGGTTGCAATGAGCAACAAAGTGTATTTTAGACCTAGTCAGTTTTCATACATGTGGCCCATACCGGTGCCTTCTACACTCCTCTAAAGCGATCTAAAACTGGTGTTTCGGCAGCATGTTTCATGCATGTCAAACTAAGTTTTTAAAAAGTGCTGCATTTTATGCTGCATTTCTCTGTGTGTTTTTGTCTAATTTTTGGCCCAAAAAATGCTCCGACCAGATATTGCTGCAGATCAACAGGAAGTATTCCATAATACATCAGGCTTTAGGGATGGTATTTTTAGGTATTTCTATTAAGTTTCACTGTAGAAAAAATGAAAAACACCCAAAAAATGTTTGTCTGGATTAAAAATAAGCCTTTAAAAACATTCTTAACAAACAGAATTTGCACAAAGAATGTCTTTAGGGTCACCCGGATATACACCTTGGGTCATGAATTTATCAGTGTAGAAACATAAAGCTTGCTAGATGTAAAGAAATTAGACTATTGATGGATCGCTATGGCCATAATAATTTGCTCACCATGTAGTGCACGATTATGTATAAAGTTCCTTATCTATTTTCCATTGCTTTCTCCTGTATCTATTGCATAGTATATACTAGTGGTAATGGAAGTCTTATGTTTTCAAAATCATAACAACGATTTGGGAACCTCCATCGTGAATATAAGCTGGAAAGCAAACTGATAACTACAGTATATGGCAATAATATGTATTATCTCTGCCCATGGTGTCCCTATAATACAACACAGTTTTTTCTTTATGCTCCGACACTGCTATCCACCATTGTGCTCATATGTACGTATGACAACTTACTTGAGTATTGATGGAGGTCCCCCAACAGATATCTGCGGTAAAGCCGCCTGGACATGTTAGGTTTTTTTAGGAGCTTGTTTGCCTTGTTAGGCTTGTACTCTCCAATGTCTGATAGGGAATGTTCACACGACGGGTTTGTGGCGCGGGCGCTGGGCGTGGTTGCGGCACAAGGGGGCGTGGTTGGGGGCGTGGCTTGCGGCGAGGGTTTGCCCCCATGCAAATTAGTAGGCAGGGAAAACCGCGACGCCAGCCGCGGCCCAGCCGCGGCCCAGCCGCGGCGACGCCCGTGGCGACACACGCGGCAACAGAATTGACAGGACAGTTCTCAAACCCACGGTGTGTGAATATTAACGCGGTTTCCATAGGAAACCATGTTAATAATGGGCGCGATTTGGCCGTGGTTTTGGCCGCGGAAACCGCGTCAGAACCCGCGGCCATAACCACGGCCAAATCCGTCGTGTGAACAGGACCATAGTCTGGCCAAGGTCACTTGGAATGTTTTATTTTCTGACCCACAGGCATAGCTTTATATTCTGAAATCAGCTGGAGAGGAACAGTCTTCCCAGTATTTAGCGGATTCACATCATGTGTCATTGCTGATGCCAAGAGACTTTTCAGAACTTGCCTAGGGGAAAATAATACTTTTTGCTTCTAGTGTGAGTGATGAGAAATCCATTTTTAGTGAGAGGGTCCTGTCTCTTCCTGGTGGTGATATCATTCTTCTAGTCTTCCAAACCAGCACAGAAACCTAAGAATATCATATCAAGCCCATTGCTTTGAGGAAAGTGACAGCTTTTTGTTTTCAACTCTTTGAACACTTCTAAAGATTTTTAAAGCAGCCGACATAAAAGACTCAGTATTTGATGTATGGAATAGTTTATGTATTTTCTGTTCCTTGCTACCATTATATGCTTTCTTTTTCTTTTTTTGAGAGCCCAGAGGTTTCCGTGACTTGTTGGCACTCTGGTGTGAGCAATCAGGTAGTGTGACTAACTGCGCCTTTGTGCCAGGCTTTAAAATATTTCAGAAGATGCTACTGATGAGTCACTGAGCACACTACAGGTTCTCGTTTTCAGACATTTCAGTCAAGTTTTGTAGTTCAGCTCATTAGCTTCCAGCTTTTTTACTGAGTAATTGGCTCAGCCGCATGTTCGATCGCTACGTAGCGTAGGTCTCTGCTTTCCTGGGGGCCCTGATTTCTCAGCCTTTGGGTTTAAGTGAACACTTGTTGTTTTAGGCAAAAGGTTATGAGACAGTTTTGTTTTGGCCTGGAAAATTTGACTGTAAAATGTCATTGCTTGCCGGCTTTGTGTGTTTTTACTTATGTTGCTGCTTATGTAGAAAGGAGCATTGTTTCCAAAACTACCTGGTAGGTCAATTTAGACACAACGGACCACATGTATGACAACAATCTAGGCTTTTTGTTGCTGTTGCCCATAGCAACCAAGTAGAGCTCCCCTTTCATTTCATAAAGAGCTCTGGAAAAATAAAAGCTGAGCTCTGATTGGTTGTTATGGGCAACAAAGAGAGTTTTAGACCTAGACAGTTTTATAATGTGGCCCAAGATTTTTGACCCCATGTTGGCAGTGTGAGAAAGTGCCTTAAAGGGGTTTTGGGGAAAAAAAAAAAACTAAATAAATAAATTCATGTAAATGAAAAAAATTCCCCAAAAAACCTTTTTTAGCAAAGTCTTTTGTTTATCGAGGGGGTAAACTTTAGAAGAACAACTGGCTGCCAGGCTTCTTCCTGTGCAGAAAAATATACAGGAAAATAGGGACAGACCCTGTGGTTCTTTGGTTAGTGCATAAGTGAGGAACTGACAGACTTTTGTTATGAGTGACCGGCTCTGCATAGTAAATGGGAGTTATGGCTGAACACAGACATATATAAATATATAAATTTTATAATATATTTTATATATAAAATTATATATATTTATACTATAATATATATAAATTTAATGTGGTGGTGGATCTGAAAGAATCTATGGTCCACATTTGAAAAGTTAGGTCTAAAATTTTGTTTGTTGCAATGACAAAATCAAGGGGCCCCCCCTCTTTTCTTTGTGCTTGGAAGAAGAAAGGGGAGCTCTGATTTGGGTTTCTATGGGGAACAAAAATGAAATTTTAACCCCAGAAGTATTATAGTGGGCCCTTATCTCAGTTGGGAGGAAGAAGCTGTTGTGGGAATTGTAGTTTTCAAAGGGCTGTAGCTCCGCCCACTAGCCCAGAGGGGAGAAAGATCCCAAAAGGCGTAATATACAAAAACAGGGGAAGGGCCGGGGGCATGGGGGGAAACCCTGGGGGGGCCCCCCTGGACCCGGGGGCAAAAGTCCGTGGGCGAGGCTAAGGGGGGGACCTAGGGGCGACGGCAGGGGAAGGGGGCCGGCATATAAAGCCGAGCCCGGGGCTGGGGAGCAGACGCGGGTCAAGAGAAAAGCAGTGGTAGGCTGCGCCTGGTCTTTACAGGGAATTTTTTATAGGGGTTTTTTTGGGGGAAAAATTTTGGGGAAATAGAAGCCTCATTGCGAGTCTGAGGCAGGGGAGAGCCGGCCCCGCCGGCTGGCGGGGGAGGTCGGGCGCGGGGGAGGGGGGAAACGGGGCCCCATCTGGCTCCGGTCCCCGTAAAGGCCACTAGTTCTGGGCCAATGTCAGGCCGGCTCGGCCGGGAGCGGTGAGCCCCGGGGTTACCACCCGGGGGCCCGCTTGCCGCAGGAGCCCCCCCGGGGACCCCCCCCGGGTCGGGCCGCAAAGGGTACCAGGCGGTCGGCGCAGCCCCGGCCTGGAGGAATCCAACCAGGGGGCGGGCCCTGTGGACGTCGTGGGGGCCATCCCAGGGGGGTGGGGGAACGGTGGTCCTTCGTCGTGATTTCCCCGGGCAGCGGCGGGTGCCCCTGGGTTGATGACCCCGTGGGGGCCCCCCCGGGGGGTCGGGTTTCCGGGAGAGAAGAGGTGAGGTGAAGCAGGTCCAGGACAAGTATCATGAAGCTTGGCGGACGGGGACCCGGGAGGCGGTGCCTGAGGGGGTTTTGGGGACCCCCTCGGGGGCCTTCGACAGGGGGAAAAAGGAAGGATCCGTCAAAATACATGTGGCCGAGAGGTAGCGGTTTTAAGATCCGTGAGGGAGAGGAGGACAAAACCCTGTGGGACAAGGAGGGCATGCTTCCCCGGGGTGGGGCGCGGCTGGGGGATCAAGTCCCCCGCACCCGGGGGATCTCCTTTATTTTTTTTCCCCCCGGGGCATGGGGCAGGTTGGCATGGGCTTAGCCCCCTGGGCGGGGGGGAAAACCGGGGGGGTGGCAGGGTTACTGGTAGTTTTGGGATTTTTTGGGGTCGTTTCCCTGTTTATACCAGGGTTTGGGGAAAGTCCGAGTCCCCCTTGTCGGTTGGGGCTTTGGGGGTAACTCGGGGGGGGTTTGGCCCACGTTGGGCAGGGTTTATACTGGGGGGTGGGGGGGGGGAATCTAAGGAAGCTGGGTGGGCTGTATCGGTTTTAGACCGAACAGGATCAGTGGACAGGGGGTTGGTTGGAAAAAGGGGAAAAGGTAAAATCTAGTTTTTTTTCGAAAGGGCCCTGGGTTTTCTCTTTAAAAAAGGAAAATGAGAGTTTTAAAAATTTGGGGGGGAATATTTCGAAATTTTTTTTTCTTCTTCCTCTGGAAAAATTCAATTGCCAAAGGGAAAAGCGACGAAATAAAAAAGAAAAGGAGGAAAGGGGGGGTGGGGGCTGATATCGCGACCTTTCAGACTGGAGCAGACATTTGGGTATTTTGGGGGGTGTCTCGGGGGAAAAAGTTCCCCGAGATTGTTTGGCGTTTTTTGTTTACTTTATTCATAGGGAGGCGCAAAGGTTTAAGGGGGGCAAGCATGGCTACGGATGACGGCAGTTTCGTCAAGGGAAAGGGTTGCGGGGCCGAATCCGGGTGGGACCACAAGGGCATCGGTTTGTGCTGACAGTTATGGGCCCTGACCGTTACGTCACCCCTTCAGGGGGACCAGGGGCTTTAGCCCGCAAAAGGGGGGTTTGGGTCAGGAAGACGGACCAATGGGGTTCAAGGTGGACCTGCTGGGCAATTTAATGAGAAACCCGTCAGGTTTGGGGCAAATTGCGGGTTTAAGCCGTATGCGAGTTGCAGCGCTGCCTCCCCCGGGGGGGCTGGTCTTGGCAGGGGAAGAGGGGGGGGGGTGGTCCCCTTTACAAGGAATGACCCCTGGCATTCTCGCGATGGGGCCGTACCCAATAGATACCCGGATCAAAAGGCGCGGGGTTGTTTTCGGAAGGTTTTGGATGGTTTTTTGGGTCCCCCACCCCGCTCACGAGGTCCCTTTTTACCAAAAACCCAAAGGGCGGTTACAACACCCGGGGTAGTGCGGAAAAATTGGCGAAAGGGAAATATCCCTTGGGAGAATGGCGGGCCCCTTTTTGGGATCAAGCCATTAATAAACTTGGTGGTTTCCCCCTTAGGGTTTTCCCAAAAAAGGAAATAAAAAATTTAGGTTAAATTTATATTTATCATTTTTCCGAAGGTCTTTCGGTGAATGTGAATGAACCCGGAATTATGTTTGGGGTTTTTCACTCGTTCGAAAAGCGGCATTTTGTTTTGGGGTTTGGATTACGTCGGGGGCCCTTTGGCAAAAGATATTGAATCCCCTTTTCGTTTTTGCCCCGGGAAACCAGATAGTATTAGGGTTTTTGGGGGGTTTTTTTGGGAGGGGTCGTTTTTCTAGAAAGTGTTTTTCAATGGGGTTTCCCAATCCTGCTTTTTTTTTTAAGCATTCATTCCTTCTTTTAATGGGGGTTGCGGGATATTTTGGGGTTGTGTTGTTTTTATTTTTTAGAGACTTCCTTTTTCATTGCCCCGGACTCAGAGGTGTGCAGGTCGCTGTTGGGATAATCAATGGGTGGGGAATCAATTTGGAGTCCGCTGGCGCAGGAAGACAGAAGGGGCCCCCCAAACGATTTAATTTTGGGTATTCACATTTATTCCGTTTTAAAGGAATTTTTAGTTACCAGAGGACAAGTTGTTGGGTTTGGTTTTAAAAATTTAAAGGGGTTGGGGGGAGGGAAAATAAATTTTTAGGGGGCTTTTCGTCCCTTTTGGGGGAAAAATTTAATTTTTTCCTGCCGCATTTGCCCATGGGGAAAGGGGGGTTTTCGCGACGGTTGGCGGGGGCAACGGGGGGGTTCCCGGGGCCCCCCCAAAATTTATCGATTTTTGGAGGGGGTGAGGGAAAATTTGAGGGTGTGGCAAGCTTCTTAGAGATATAATGGGCGTTCCCCCCTTTTATTGGACAAGGGGGTTGGCAAAATGACAGAAGTTTTTTTCGGGCCGGCGGGAAGTGTGGGCTTTGGGGCGACGTAAGGGGGACTAGTGTGCGGGCCGTTGGGCCCGCGACATTGGTGGAAACGGGCTTTTTTAAAAATCTGGGGTCTTTTCTGAACTGTTCCCTATTGTATTGGCCCCTTTTTTGGAATCTGGGGAGACGTTTTAGGAAAAAGAGTTGCTTCCACTGCGAAACCTCGGGGGGTACAAGCGATAAAAATCCTTGTCGCCCTTCCCCCCCTCCCGCCCATGTTTTGCGACTTTTGTTTGCGGTTGGAAAGAAGTATGGGGTGGCGAGCATTCCCGGGGGGGTAAAAAAACCTAGCTACGCATTATCTGTTTCAGCTGGGCCTTTTCCGGAGCTGGGCCGGATGAGGGAAGTAGGGGTGGGGGTGCCCCAAAAGTTAGGACCGTGTTTTGGATGCCCACACCGCTTGTTCAGGTTTCCTTAAGTATGGGGACTTGGGGTTTATACTGGATCATGGGCCTGTGGAGCGTGGGTAGAAAACCTTGGGGGGGTGATTAGAGGGGAGAGGGCGGCCTTTTTTTTTGCTTAGTGGGGCAGTTGTTAATGAAGGGTTTGATATAGGGGTTTTCATGCTGATTCAGCTTTGGCTTTTGGTTTTTTAAAAACGGGGGGTCGGACAAAAAGGAAATTTTTTTTTGTTGGCAGGGTTTTTAGGGTTTCGGAAGGGTAACGAAGGTGATCACGGGCCCGGGGTGTTTTAATTATTAAAAGACTGGGGACAGGTGTAGGGGTTGTTTTTTTTAAAAATTTTGAGATCAGTCCTTTAGGCTTTCCTTTTTATTGGCCTTTTTTGGGGGTACGTGTTAGCGGTGGTTTCCCCCCGTAAGAAATGGTTTTGGGGGGTTATGTCTCAGAGTACAGCGGGCGGCAGACGGGTTTGGGGGGATCCCCCCCCTTTTATAAGGCGTTAAAGGGTCAGGGGGGGGAAAGGGGAAGATAGTGCGTTTTTGGGGAAGTTGGGGTGGGGCCCCGGGCATGCCGGTTAGGGGTTTTGGGACGAATATTTAAAGTAGGGTGCGCGTAGGGGGGGCCCGGCCCCCTGCTTGGGCACTCAGTGGAATTTCCTGTCTCGGGGCCCAATTTTACGGGGGGTCTTTGCCGTGTTTGGAAGAGCGGATTAAACCCGTATTTGCCACATTCCTTCCCCATCGGGCGGCCACGGAGGCGGGTTTTGGGATTGGAGCAGCCGGGGCGCAAGATAGGGAGATGGGAGTCGAGAGGTTAGGTTGTACAAAGCCCCATTTAGTGGCGTGTAATGTTTGGGGGGAGGGGGGGGACAATTTGTTTTTAAAAAAAGGAATAGGGGGTTTTTTCGTATTTCCCCCTCTTTTCCCTTTTTTTTTTTTTCCCGTGCCTTTTTCAAAGGCAAGATGGCTGGATCTTAGGCCCTTCGTTCGTGAAAAGGGGGTGGAAAGGCAGCGTGAAGCTATGGGCGGGAACTGAATTCCCGAAAAAATTTGGGTGGGATGGTTGGAAAAGAGGGGGAAAGGTGGGGTCAAAATTTTGCCGGGGCTTTTAGGAATTGAAATTTTTGGGATAGGGCACCGGATATTGTTGTGTTTCCGTTGGGGGGGAAAACGATTTGGGGTGGCCCATTTGAGAGTTATAAGGGACATTTGTTTTGATTTGTTGCGGCTTTGGTCCCCTTTACCCGGATTGGTAAATTTTTTGGTCGGATAGGTGGAGGTTATCATGGCGTCAGCTGCATCAGTAGCAGGGAAATTTAAAAGGGCACGCGTTAGGGTTTAAAGACGTTTGGGGAATTTGGGGCTGGAATGGGGGTTTGGGTTTTAAATAGAGAGTTGGGCCGGGGAGGGGGATTTTTGGCGTAGGGACGGGGGGGTTTTTTAAATGGTAGGGCTCGATTTGTGGTTTGGGATACGTGAAGGGATTGAGAGGCTTTGTGGTGTGGGGGGGTCGCGGGAAGGGGTCACGATCGCAGCTGTGGCGGGTTGGGGTCCTTTGGGGGCGGTGAAAATTTGGGGGGTCAGGCTCAGCTTGGTCCCAATTTTGTGGAGGGGCGGTCTGGCGAAGATTTTGGGGGGGCCCCGGGCAGGGGGCCTTGGGGCGGCATGGAAGGTTAGGCCTAGGGGGCTTTGTGCCCCGAAGGGGGGTGATGGGCTGGGGGGAAGAAACTGCGGAGAAAAGAAACAGGATTTACGCCAGACCCGGGTGTTGGGGGTTTAATTTTTTCCAAGGGCCCCCAGCCCCCCAAATTGATGGTTTATGGTATGGTATTGGGGGGGTTAGTATCATTTGTTTTTTGTTATTTTATTTGTCTTTTAAATAAACGGGGTGTTTTGGCCAAATTATCAATCCAAGCTCGGTGTTTCTTAAGGGATTTCGTGGGGTTGGAGGTTTAGCTAAACAGCAGAGGTGGGGTTGCCCAGGGTCAAGCATTGTAAGAGTTTACAATCTGGGGTTGTGAAAGACGTTACTCTTATTTTTTAAAGAGCACTTAAGTTTTTTATTTTTGGGTTTTTTCACACAACCCCTTTAAGCCCATAGTAAATGTATCTCCAACATGCTGCACCACCATTTGCCGCATTTTAAGACACTTTCCAGGTGCAACCACAATAGTAGAAAGGAGGACCTCTGATTTTTTTGAGTAAACTAGTCATCTTGCAAATTCAAGCTGACCCCAGACCGGGTGTTGATTGGTAACAAAACCATTGATACATTAATTTTTTTTTTGTCAAAGAAATTTCATTTAGGGTGGATGTTTTTAGCTGTGGTTTTTGGTGTATATTTATATGTGTTTTTTGGGCAATAACCGAGGTGGTCAAATGATGATGGATTGCTTTTTGCTGTTTTTTAGTACTTTGGAAAAAAGTGCCACCCAAACACCACATGCTGGATAAATAAAACAGCACAAATTCACACATGCATTTTGTTTTTGCTGCCTGGAAAAAAGCAGTGGAGGTCTGTACTGTAAAAATGACAGTGTCTGAAAAAAGGCCATTTTTTCAGACCCTGTAGTTTTTTTCAGTTTAGACCTCCATTGCTTTATTTTCAGGCAGCAAAAACAAAATGCATGTGTGAATTTGTGCTGTTTTACTCGTATGCACTTTTCGTGGTGTATTTGTGAATTACAAATTATGTGATTTATTACATGATTTGTTATGGAAAAAACTCATACAATAACCCCGGTACCTTGCCACATTGGGCCATATGTATGAAACTGTCTAGCAGTAAGACTGTCTTCATTGCCCATAGTGACCAATCAAAGCTCAACTTTTATGAAACTATATGTACTGAAATGGGAGCCCTGATTAGTTTGGTGTTGGCAACAAAGAGTCTTTTTGAAAAAAAAGCCATAAAAATTTTATGAAAAAAGACATGTAATTTTGACACGTTTGTTTTCTACCAAGAAATGCCATGTAAAGACTAAGGGGGAAATGTATGAAGATCGGCGCGTTGAAGCGCCTGTTATCACATTTTTTTTTCGTGAAACCTACACCTGATGTTTGTCAGCGCTGAAGTGCGCTCATACATGCAGGGCAAACTTCGACGCCTCCGGCAGGCAGACCACATTGAAAAACGTCTGCCTGTTGGAGCTTTAATGTGCCTTACTTTGCCGACCCACATTCATACATGCAACGGTGTTTTCTAATATAGTACGTCCTGCCCCAGAACGCCCACAGCACACCTCTTTATGTTAGGCGCATTAGAAAGTGGCGAACCTTGTACCTAATGCGCCTAACACATAGGGGAGTTGCACCTGACAGCTATTCAACAGCAGAGCCGGCACAGAAAGGTGCATTATACGCCAGAAAACAAGTTAAAACTCCGATCATACATGTCCGCCTAAGTGTGACGGTCTCCTAATACTGGAATAGTCATTAAATTTCACTCTAAATACTTTATAGGTAAAATACATTTTAGGTGTAGAACAGCAGCATATTCAACAGGGTATTTGGGGATACATTTGACATTATATGGCCTATTAAAATATACAGCTCACATATACTACGATCACATTCACCAGAAGTAAGTACACCTGTGAATACTACTTGCAACGATAAAGAGTCAGTTGAGATCTGTAAATTAATATATTGTTCCGTAGGTTTGTTCTCTTCATAAACCAAAGCAGAGCGAGTCTGTCTGAGTCACACATGCATTTGTGATATTGCTATCTTTGAGCATGTACTTGTTTTACCTAATGGTACAGTGAACTGGCAAACAAGATAATCCCCTTTCTGTATCAGGACATTGCATACAAACATTGGGGAAAGGGTTCCTTTTTCACCATTTTCATATAAAGGTCTGCACTTTGGGTTCACAATTGGGCAACCTATCAGAAGCCTGCCAGTCATACAGGAAAGAATGAGTGCAACCCTACCGATGTACATGGAGATCATGCAGAGTTATCCTGTCATGACTTCTTGCTCAGCACAGTTAGTACTGACAGCCACCTTTCAGAAACACAGATCCAGGATGCTTAACCCCTTACCACTGCAGCCTGTTTTGGCCTTCCTGACAGAGACCCATTTTTTAAATCTGACATGTGTCACTTTATGTGAGAATAACTTTTTGAAAGTTTTACCTATTCATGTGATTCAGAGAATGTTTTCTCGTGACACATTGTGCTTTAAGTTGGTAAGAAATTTTGGTCCATACAATCCCTGTTTATTTGTGAAAAATATCAAAATATCGTTAGCACCTGGAAAAATTTGCCATTTTCAAAGTTCAAAAATGTCTGCGTGTAAGACAGATAGTTATTCCACACCAAATAGTTTATAACTAGAATCTACCATATGTCTACTGTAGGTTGGCATCATTTTTTAAATGTCTTTTTATTTTCTTTTATTTAGCACATTAGGGAGCTTAGAAATGTAAAAAGACATGTATGAAAGGCTTTGTGCCCTTTTCTGGCGTAAAATGCACCAAAGTGAGCGGTGTGCAATGTTTGGCACATCAGATTAACATGTTTAGCGCGTTGTTTGACAGCTCCAACACTTTTTAATGTGCCAAACATGAGGGGGTGTTCTGAGGTCTTTCTGGAGGGGTGTCGCAATACATTCAAACTATTAGACACATATATGAATGCGGGTCGGCAAAACTAGGCGCATTACGTATTTCAATGTGGCCTGCCTGAGCCTGAGGAGTCGAAGTGGAGCTAGATTTGCAAAAAATGTCCAATATTTCTCAACCAGTACAATAATAAAAAGTAATTTCTGATAATTATCAAACTATATAAAATTAAATAATATTCATTAAAAAATGTTTTATCATATACAATTAATATAAATATATATAATATCCCAAAAGTATTAAAATATCTCCTGTTAAATGTATTTAAGTTAATAAAATCTAAAAATTTATTTTAAATTAAATAACCCACTGACCTATATTTTTCTGAATTATGTTAAATATAAAATGTTCAGATTTTAATTTATTTAATTTTTTTTACTACATTAAATGAAAGAAAATTTTATCAGATGGTGATCAGTGTTGAAATTTATTTTTGCTGCTTTCACCCTGTATTTTACACATGGGAAGAGTCAGCACATCACAGGTCTTGCTGGGACCTGTGGTTCACCAAGCAAGATCACTACCAGATTTTTTATTCCCTGATATGTTATTCTAATGACTTTTTTATTAATTTCCAGCCTATCTATAGCCTAAAACATACAGACGAGGGGCGTCGAACTTTAGATGCCATTTATGAGCGCACAAAAACCACTTTCATAGATTCAGGCGCATTTTACAGTAAAAACAAGACACGAAAATTAACTTTTCTCCATCTACTATCATATTGTAGGTATTAATATACTAGAAGGATGAGGATCAGCATCCTAGATTTTAAAATACCGATTCCATTGTTCCCCCAGTAGATGAGCATCTTTAGATATGCATGGCAAGCATGCACCTCTTCTTCTTATTGCTCTAGTATTGAAATGCAGTCCTTTTCACTTGAATTAAGCTGAGCTGCAATTATAGGCACAGACCATAGACAACAGAGGTGCTGTTTCTGGAAAAAAAAAAAAACTTTCTGATGTTAGTTTACTTTGATTGTCATGTTTGTTCTATACCTGTTCATTGATGTCATTTCCAGTAATTAACATACACATGTGGAGTAGAAATGAATATCCCAAAAAAAGTGCCAAAGTGTATAACTAGCACAACACCAGTAATATAACACTTACAATATTTGTGCCATAATCAAACAATGCTAGTATATTGAAAAACTAAAATATTAATTCATTTTTATTAATTCATATTAAAATAATACAATTAAAATATCACACAATACAATTCCAAATGGGAAGAACTGTGATGGTCAGAAACAGAGACACTAACAGATGTACTAATTAAATATTAGTATATATCTAATTAAATATTCTCTAGCTGATAGAAACACACAAAAACAATGACAATTTATAATAACTCTACAATCAATGTGATAACAAATACAAGTTAAAAATAGTTAAGAGATTCATTATACGCATCCAAAATACGTATAAAGTAGTAT
Source organism: Phyllomedusa bahiana (assembly GCA_025379985.1). NCBI lineage: Eukaryota > Metazoa > Chordata > Amphibia > Anura > Hylidae > Phyllomedusa > Phyllomedusa bahiana. The sequence goes on from JAODAL010005211.1 coordinate 82,621, forward strand.
ATTTGTGTGCAAAAAAGTAAACTGCAACATCAATCGATGAGTAGCATATGTAAAGTACAAAGACTAGAGAGTAAAAATATGATTTACCTCTATGCAGTAGACCACCACCACCACCAAAGGAATAAAGCACCAACGCGTGTTTCGCGAGAGCTTTGTCAGAATACTGAGACTGCCTGTTTGCCTTAAATACCTTCTAACAGTCACCTGTGACTAATTAGGATAAAACATTCACCTATATATCAAAAGAGCTGGAAAAGATGTAATAAGGTAGTATAGGCTACAAGAAAATGGTGCCACTGAATTATACTAATAACGCCTAGAAAGGTGACATCCCAATAGGATGTGTAAAGTAACACCCTCAATAGGGTGCAGAAATGGCACTTCCCGAACACGTCAGGGAGAGACCCTGGACCTGAGGATGCTAGGTCATAATGTCTACTCCCCCCAGATAACAGGGAGGAGACCAGAAGCCAATGCAAAGGCCGCCGCAAAATGATGTCACTAGACAGTGACCTACCAGGTCGCCACAATGACATTCCCCTGACACATTATAGGGGTATGTTTACACAACATATTTGTGGAGTGTAATTTTTGCACTTCAATACACCCCAATTACACTCCGCAAATTCGGTAATTCAAAACTCTCATTGAAAGTGAAAGTCAATGGAGCCAGCTGTCAGCACTTTAGAAGTACCCACGGGCTAGCACGCAGTTCTAAATCACCTGGTGTATTTCAGCACCATAATACGCTGTGTGAACATACCCTAGGAGAAGGCCAACACAGCTGATCACAAGGATGTACTGTCGTAGTGACTGTGAAAGAGTGAAACTACTAGTGAGTACTGTAAGGCCGCAGCTGGGAAGGTCTACAAGGGAGTATATATCCCAGCCAGGTTCTGGACATATGTCTGGGGAGTCCAGGACACATGCCACCAAGATAGGGAGCCTTGGTGGAGTGAAAGGCCATTGGTAAATAGATGTCGACAGTACAAACTGTCGACCTATGTTTAATCTGTTAGTATGGCTACCAGCCATTCCCGGGTTGGCCTTTCATTGGGAGTAAGCATAGAGCAGGGTGGGTGCTTACTCCCCATGGCTCCACTCTGGGATTTCCTGGCTGTATATAAGGTCAGCAGGTAGGCTGACAGGGCGTCGGCTGTACCTCCAGTCTACCTTCTGGGCTGGAGGTGTTCACACTGGGGGAAGCCAGCGTAGGACCAACAAGGTGATAGTGAGGGAACTACGCCATTTTTAGTAAGCGCTCAGATGAGCAAGTATTTTGTTTATGTTTTGCTGTGCATGTTTGCCATCCGTTTTATTCTGGTTATGAAATAAATCCACGGAGCCAAGCAACCGTTTATACCTGACTTCTGCCTCTGTCTCATGCCTGAAAGACTCATGCGGGGATCCTAGAGATGTGCAAGCTCACAGTACATAGAGGTGAGGTATGCTAAACATATAATGCAAGATAGATAAAAGGTGCCAAATATTACATATAAGACAAGTGTGGTGCAAGATCATAAGATAGGAGCTGCATATTTAACTACCTAAATAAACCAAGGCCAAAAAATAAACCAAGGCCAATAAATTATTAAAAGTGTTATAATGGTCATGTCTGAAGAGAATTATACAAAAAGTGGTTCAACTCAAAGTGAAAAATAAACACACAATAAAAATGTAAACAGAAACATAGCAAAAAATAGTGTATAAGTGTATGCAATCAAAAAATCTTAAAAAAAAAATATAAGGAAAATAATAATAATAAAGTGGATGTATTAGACTAGCTCGATGAAGAAATTAAGTCATTCATTTCCGGCAGAGATTGGATTGATCTCTCATACAAAGAGGCAGACAGAAGAATACTGGCTGGAGGGCAAATGAGTTAAAAACTGTGGACATAACAAAAAAAAAACACTCAAAAACTTATACATGCCTGAATGAATTATAAGGACATGAAACTGAAAACTAATTTTCACAATTACAAAAACGGGGCAAAGCTAAGTACCTCATTTAACCCTTTGGGCTGTATCCATTATCCACTTCCAACTGTTCTAAGATTTTTTTCCAATCCCCACCTCTGCGATTTTTGGAAAACTTGTCAATCTCTTTGAGATGTAAAAGTTTGCATCACATCCATGATACTCTTTGAAATGTTTCAGAATCACCTTGAGACATAGATCTGATGAATAGGAGGATTCCTTTAAGATTTATTGAAATGTTTGTGTACTCTTATTTTTAGTTTTCGAGAGGTGAGTCCAACATATGTCATGTTACAGGTACACCTTGTGTAATAAATGACCCCTTCTGTGTTGCATGTGATATGGTGAGTGATTCTAAAGGTTTAGCATCCATCACTAGATCAAAAGGTATCTGCTTTCACAAGATTCTGATATGCCAGCCAATCTCCAGAGGGGAAAAAAATCCTATTTGGAACTTTTAGTCCCAAACACTTTAGTAAGTGTAGTTCCTTGATGGTAACTGTATACCAGTATGTCCTTTACATTTTTAGATCATCTGAACGTGATCGGAGGAGATGAGATAAGATACTTTGTCAACCCAGGGTCTATTAACAAGATTTGCCAAAGTTTTTCCATGGCTTTTTTCTTATCTCTCCATCTGTTGTTGAAAGATAAAATAAATCTCACTTGTTGAAAATTTTTGTTTGGTTGTATTGCGCGGAATAAGCAATCATTCCCTCTTTCTAACAGTGGCTTGTTGAAAAGCTTGTTGTTTCTTATTCTCTCATATATTATTTAATTATATATAGTCCATTATGGTCCTATTTACTGTATTATGCATTTCACCTAGGAGCTAATGATCATACCAAGTACATCTGTTAGCATCCCCTCTCTTTCTGAGTTTCTGACCATCACTGTTCTTCCCCTTCAGAATTGTACTATGTGATATTTTAATTGTATTATTTTAATATGAATTAATAAAAATGAATTGATATTTTAATTTTTGAATCTACTAGCATTGTGTGATTATTATACAAATATTGGAAGTGTTAATTTGGAATTGAACGATGCCTGTGTCCATTTGAAAGATGGTTTTGGGTGAACCAGGTGCATTCAGATCCTTGAAGAGATAGCAGCCATTAGCACATTTTGCTCCAGGCATATTTCCTAATGAAAAATGGGCTTAAGCTTTGTAACCCTTTAATAATGATATATGACTGTCAACAAAACGTTGCACATGAAAAATACATTAATAATATTATGGAGCCCTGATTTTCTTTCAAGGTTACATGCAATTCAGAACATTATGTTCTCTTTCGAAATCTGTCGTTTCCGTATCAATGGTTAGCAGTGACAGTTCTTTCAGTATTTTCATGTATTGTTTATGGCTCTTATGAGTTTATAATCCTCACAGAAATATGTAAGTTTGTCTTTGTAACATATTTACTGCTGATCCCACTGATAGATTTGTAACTTTCTAGAAAGAAGCAGCCTTGTACTCGTTTCTATTCAATATACATTAGAAAGGAACACTGCATTTTCTTCATAAGGCAAAGAGAAATAATTACAAAACTATGTACAGTATGTCTTATCCTGATCCAGGGCAATGTTCTTAATACTTAGTGTTGAAACCTTTCCAACCATACATGCCCTATATCCTAGCACTAATATTGGAGTCAATGGTTAATGTAAATAGGTCAACATGGTCATGAAGTAGATAGAATTTTTCCTTTTAGGGGTTCTGTTCATCCAGTTCTATTCATGGCTTTGAAATATGTCACAAAATTCTGGCTCACCCACCAGATACCCACCTTACTCAAATTGATTATTGTTGTTCACATCAGCGTCAGAAGATCCTCCATTACAAATTCTGTTGGAAATGATAGAAAATGATGAACACAATGGCAGAAACCCAATGGAACTCGTTGTAGTCAATGGGATCTGCTGTACACTGTGGTGTCCATTGTAATAATGGGCCAGGTTCCACCTCTGTAACCAACGGAACCTGATGTTGATCAGGCCTAATGCTACTATCTAAAAATGTACAACCCTTTTTCAAAGGGGTTTTCGGAAATTTCCTGAAACCCCTTCTCTGGCCAAAATTAAAAAGTAGCCAGAGATCACCTCTACAGCATCCCTAGCAGTCCCAGAGCAGTCATGTACTGATGTCACATCCATCACCCACTTGATCATGCAGCCAATGACTGGCCTTAGTGGTCACATGCCGTATGTGTGAGCACAGACCACTGAGACCAAAGATTGGCTGTACGGCCATGTGAGCGACGCATGTGACATCACTGCTGGGGGATTGGTAGGGAACACCAGAGCTCTGGTGGTGCAAATCAGTTATAGAGGTGAGCACTGCTTATTTTCAAATTTTTCTATAGTCCTAGGCAGTACAGATCTTTCTGAAAACCTCTTCAATGCCCCTAGATACGTTGTTGGAGATCACTGTTCTGCCACGCTTATCTCCTCTGCTTTCTGCTTCGCAGCATTAGAGCAGGTTCTCTGCTGGTTCATCTGCACCAGAGGTTTCGTTCAGAGTTTCTGTTGCAGTGGCAGTCCAGATGTGTCACATGACAGACACCAACGGCACCCGGTGGATTTCATTAACAACAATGGGGTCCATCAGGTTTCCGTTATGGTATCTGTCATTTCAACAGTGCTACATGCTGTGTTATTTTTTCCATAATTTTGTTCATACTGTTGTATTTTTTTTTAGCTGTGCTCAGCTGAATTTGGCCATTCATCTGCCACTGTGTGGTAGCCCACTATGTATTTTATTCACTGTTCCTCACTGAAGGACAATTTTTGTCTGACATGTAGCGCCAGACCCATAAACAATACCATAATCAATTGATCAACTGCATTGTGACTGATCAAGATCTTAAAGGGGTTGTCTCACTACATTGATTAATCTCACCTCAGTCCTGTTTTCTTGGTTTCATTTTGAATTCAGAGGCGTGTTTACTGGCTTCCTATAGGCTGCAGTTTAAGCTAGGTCTGTGGCTATAGCAACCAGTGCTGGCAGCTTATTAGGAGAGATTAAAAAGGTCTGTAGTTATAGCGACCTGAGGAACTGATGCAGCCCATATAAGAGGGCATACGTAAAACACTGTTAATGGACATATATTGCAAAGTGATTTGTTTTTGCAAGATCTTTAGCATAAAAAGCATTCCTTGTAGTTATACAACCCCTTTAAGTGTAAGGCAAGCTTAAGAGGATATCTGTGCTGTCACTGTTATGTCGTAATTGTGAGTAATTTGTTATAGATTTTCCACTAGGACTCCATAGTTATTTTCTCAATTCCCCAGTCTATGTCTACCATGTTGCTAGTGAGATTGTTAGTATGAGTGTGACCTGTTGCAGCTCTGCAGTTATTCCCCTGGCATATGCTTTTCATTAATATTACTAACCTACCAAAATGCTTTTTTATTGATTAATAATCAATTAATAATTCATACTTACTGTTGTACTTCAGATTTGGGTCAAAGTCAAATTCTAAACTATTCAATTTTAGTGAGCCTGAATCAACAGCAATCGAAATCCTAACCCAAAGTTGGCATAAGGGTTATTTTTTCTTTACTGATAAGTATGTGCTCTCAGTCCCACATCATCACTGCACCGATGTCACATTAGAGAAACCCTAATGTGACATCAGAGCGGCAGTGATGTTGGACCAAGAGCATCGCCAGACCAGGAGCATCATGGATCAGTAAGTTAACAGTAACAAACCTGTTAAAAAAAAACTGTGGGGTAGGGTTATGATTACTGTTGATTTTGTGTCAATTTACACAAAAATATTTATTTAGGCTGACCTGAATCGGATACATGTCTAATTTCACTTTATCCCAAATCTAAAGTGCTACACTATTAATGAATTACAGTTATAGTTAGGGTCAGAGAGAAAAAATTCGGGTTAGGAACATCCCATACCCAATTTTTTTTTTTACAAGTTCAGTTAAATCAGTGTAAAAACTGAACATGTACAGAAGCAACACTATTCATAAACTTTACAAACTCAGAGGTGTTAATAAGGGTTGTAAGTGTGATGTCTTGTCTTAGAGCCTCCGTTATCTGGTAATATTTCATCATGTCACCATACTCTTCTGTCACAGCAGCCTTAACACCAAACTCTATGTCTAAAATATAACCTTTATTTCTTACCTATAAAAAGATGCTTAAAGAGAACCTGTCACATAGTTTTTTCCCCCCTGGCTGAAGACAGAACAAGGTAGTGTCAGACCTGCTGTTTCCAGCGCTGTGTCCCTTATTCTGTAAGATGCTGTAGTTTTCGTGTATTTAATGCTCAAATCTGCAGTTTTCAGCCAGAAGAGTCATTCAAAGAGTCCTTCAGAGTGTCAGTTTTTTTTCAAACCCGGCCGATCGGAGGCTAGCCCCGCCCACCTCAACTGACAAGACCTATTACTTTGAATAGGTAGAAACATGTGAATAACTGTCAGTGGGCGGGGCTATCCTCTGGTGGGCAGGGCTAACACTTACTCATGAATAAGATTTAAGGGGTAAATGCTCTAAAACTGCTGCATCTTACACAATAAGGGGCACAATGCTGAGAACAGCAGGTCTGACAATAGCTTGTGCTGCCCTCAGCAAGGGGGGCACAACCTATGTGACTGGTTCCCTTTAACAATATAAAATCGTAATTGTCCTATCACCGCTATACCAAACCAATATATACAGTAGGATATCTATCCCTTACTAAAGACCCTACACTCACCTATAACAGGGGGGTGGTCGTCCCGAAAGGGTCGGCCCCAACGCTGGAGGCTCGCCCTATTATTTTCCTATTAGATCCCGCACTTAAGTATTTTATATACCGATAAATTTGAAATGATACAGTTATATTTCATCACTCTGTTACTGAAAAATAGAAATCAGAGAGGTCTATCGGAAACACAAATCTTAGACCACACTATATAACAAAGATATACTTTCCTATACTTACTATAAACCTGAACAGGTGGTGTGTATGTGTCTCATACACTTTCAATTAGTGTCATAACTTACTACCTTAGGAGATCAGGCATAGATTTTCAAACAAAAAGTCATACACTCAAGATAATAACATACGGCCTTAGTGTTTCTGATCTCCTATTATCCCATATTGTCCCAACGCGTTTCCCCCTGTTTGATATGTCAGGGTTCATCAGGGAAACACGGACCAGACCGGGATGCAAAATGACAGCAGCGATATCCCATTCAGATACACAGATGAGGCCCTTTTGGGACGACCACCCTGCCTGCTATAGGTGAGTTTAGGGTCTTTAGTAAGGGATAGATATTCTACTGTATATATTGGTTTGGTATAGCGGTGATAAGACAATTACGATTTTATATTGTTAAGCATCTTTTTATAGGTAAGAAATAAAGGTTATATTTTAGACATAGAGTTTGGTGTTAAGGCTGCTGTGATTTTGTTTTTTCACAAACTCTCTTAGCTTTAAATAAAAGTAATATTTTCTGTGAATTTTCACCGTATTCTTCTGTGTAATACTCCATATGTTTTGGTAAAGCGGGCCAAATAACTTTTCTAAAATGAATGACTCAGTCCCTCTCTGCAGAAAGGCACAGGGCGATACGACAAAGCATCACTCTACAAAAGAAACGTGATATATTCACCCTGTGCATTACACCTTAAGGTACGGCGCTTGCAGCAGAAAAGGAACATATTGATTAGAGTAACTGCGTGCGGCTGCTGACCTGTTGATTTACAGGTGGGTGGGGGTGGGTCTCATGGGCACAATCCACCAACGAAGCGCAGAGCACTAAGACACAATCCAATACAATAGAATCAGCATAGGACCAGAGAGTAAGTGCTTAAATGAAAATGGATTGTACAAGAAAGCGAGAAAAAGTTTTGGCAGTTTTTAGTTAGATTCTTTTTTTTTATTATTGCTGTTTGTTAATTTTTTTCTATTTACCCTGTAATTTAACTCTTATTGGATGATTGTTTATTCTCTTTTCTGCAATTATTTTTGTAGAATGATCATTCAGATTTTTGTTTTTGTTTTATAAATTAGATTTATTCCATGTTTTAAAGGGAACCTGTCAGCTGTGAACTACAGATGCCATGAAATAGCTGTAAACTACCTCATTGCACAACATTGGCTCTCATTTGCTAGTGCTGTCTAAAAGGTAGCTAGTGTAAACTTAGTAAAAAATGTGCCAGATTTGTCAAAGAGACTCATGCGGTTTCATAACTTTGGCACATCTTTAGACTTGTCTACCATTTTTAGTCCAGTTTTTATTTGCAGACAAATTAGGGTGAATACTTTTTTGTATAACAGTTTTTACTTGGCATGATTTCTGCACCTAAATTTTGGCTCATTTTTAGAGCAGCATGTCGAACTAAGGTCACACCCCCTTTCCAGCAAAGCCATGCCTACTTTTAGCTAATCCGTGCCCCCATTACAATAAGATCACAAAAAGCGTCTGTGACACACTGCAACATACTGCACCAAAAACTCAACACTTTTTGGACCACTGTGTTCTAATCTGTAAATAGGGAGAGATACGCTCTCAGATAAGCTCACACACGCCAGGAGAAGCCACACATCATACTCCTCTTCTTGGGCTGGTATACTTATCCTCATGCCTTGCTGTGTTTTCTGTGTAACATCATAGGGCATGTCCCCACGGTTCGGGTTTTCACCCTGTTTTACAGATGGTTTTCGGTTTTGAAAGCCGGCTGTAACCTTTTACATGGACTTCAATGAAAAATCCGTCCAGCGGTCCCAACTGCACGGACAGTTTTTTAGCCCGTTAACTGTCCGAAAAACATAGAACATGTTCATTCTTCCGCCCGGTTTTCGAGCAGAACATGAACATGTCAGCACGAAGGGGGAGGGCTTGATCTGCAAACTGTGGGCAAAAGCCGTAGCCCTGCGGCCGTGTACACGGCCCAAAAAGAGAGCAAATAGCAACTGGTATTTGTCCTGTGTCGTGTATATGGGCCCATAGTGTTTTAGGTCACTGTAGTGAGGTAGCATTGGGCTTTCTTGGCTGTCTAAAACAACCGATGGGTACCCCTGAAAAAAAAAAGTAAAAATAAGACAGTTGTGTTAATGGATGACCTCGTGCTCTGCACACATACAAGTGGTTCAAACATTTCTTATTAATATTTGTCACTTAAAAACCCCTTTCATGCCAAACCCCTATCTACAGTATATTGCAAGTGTAGTTGACTATGGTTTTCAATCTGCATACAAGAAATGTAGGACATGATGCAGTTTGTTTAAATATGTTTGAATATGTGCAAGAATGGTGTAAGTTTAACCTTGCTGGATTAGCCACATATAATACTACATTCTAACTGCTTCAGACTGCACACATGCTATTTTTTGACAATGTTTGATGCAGTTTTTTCTTTTTAGCTAAAGCCAGATGAGGATTCATTATGAAGGAAACATCATTCATTTCTTTGTATTCCCAATCAGTTTTAATCCACTTCTGGCTTTGGCTCAAAAACTTGAACAAATGTCTTGGACTATGTTCACATGGTGAATAAGCTCATATTTCAAGAGAAATGCATTTTAGGCTGGGTTTACAGGGCACTATTTTGGTCCTTGTTTTCAATCAGTATTTTTAAGCCAAAGTAAAAACCAAAGCACCTAGTAGTCATAACTACTAGTAGTTGCAACTACTACTCACCATCCTAGATCAATAGGTGCAGTGCCTGGGGACATCAATAGAGGCCCGGATGAAGGCTGAGATGGATCACAGGTAGAAAACTGGAGAAAAAAACAAAACAATCTAAAAGACTAAGGGTAACATGTATGAAAGCTGACCCTGTCGTACATCTCATTAGATTAGTGTAGTAATCGTAAATATGTATGAAAGTGTCTCACAGCACCTTGTAAATGTGTCTCGCACTTTATAGATGTGTATGCACCAAAATTTGTCTCAGCCTCACCACCTTAAAAAGTGGTATGGCTTGTTGCGACAGTTTTATGCCACATTTTGTTGTGACACATTCATAAATGTGTCCAATCGTGTGAATCTGGCGCGACATGCCCCCATAGAACTGCATATACAAAAGTATTTGGTTTGTCGCAGCATGCGCAAGATTTTGGCATAGGGCAGCTCATACATCTGTCGGACAGGGCTTCGACGAGCTTGTTGGCTCAAAGCATGCCAGAAAACTGTTGCAACTCTGTTCATACATGTCGCCCTAAAAGTTTAAAATGACGTAATCCAGCACACTAAAATCAAGGATTTATTCTAAGGATTAAAACAAGTGATATACACCACATGCAACAAAATAACATTTTGCTTTCACATTTTGGACAAAGAAAAGATAGTCCTTATTCATAGCCTATTTAGTGAGTTGAAGCATGAGATCTATATAGTCAGAGACCCAAATGAGTGGAATCAGCAAGCTTTAACCCCAAGAGGTTAATCAAACCATCACACAACTCATTATACAGAAAAGGGGAAATGGATAGAAATACATGTAGTACAAATACATGAGATGCTTTATAATTGAGACATTTGGGCTATTGAGTATCTAAGTGCAATATCTAAAATGCTTCATGGAATAGAAGTAATTTATTCCAGTCTTCATATTGTGTTGGTTTACATACTTGCTCTATACCAAAGTTTTGTAAGCCAAAACCAGGAGTGTAAGTATGAAAGGTACAGTGGAAAGACTTTCACCTCTTGTTTGTCTTTTGGTTTTTGCCTGTAAATACCGATGCACAATACTAACCAAATACTGCAGTGTACAGGGGCGCCATCAGGGCAGGAGTATCAGTACTAATGTATAGGGCCCTGATCAAAATAAAATAAAAAATGGGGCCTGCTAACATGGTGCAAAATAAGGACTGGTAATGGATAGGGAGCTCTGACGCCTTGGCTGTGTGCGGTCTGCTAACAAGGTGCAATATGCTGTGCTATGCACGGCATAGCACACGTCAGATTTATGAACTCACACATGATAGGTTCTTACATACTGTCGTATTCTACACTCCTCTATATAGACTTAGAACTGGCGTGTGAGCGCCAAGTTCCATACATGTCACCCATATTGTTTCATAAACATTTTGATGCGCAAAACGTGCAAAAATGTATGTAATGTGAACAGAGCCTTAGGGGTCACATACAACTTCCTCTGATGGTGAAGATTTCAGCAGGTGGATCCATGGTGAAGTGTACATGGTATTTAGAGAGGGCCTACATATCCAAAACGGTGTCCTGGCAGGTTTATGTCCTCAATGATTTTTTTCTACTTTAGTACATGGGCTACCATGATTGACTAAACAACAGAAAGCGTCAATAAAGACGTAGGTCAAAGAATGTTTTTTGTTTTGGAGCTAATACAGGGAAAAATCCACCATAAAAATACATAGATAAACAATGGACTTTTTGTGTGTTCAAATCCATTGTGAGCACTGGGTCTTACACATGCAGATTTTGTTGCAGATATTAATGGTGGATATGTTCTGACACATTCACCATAGGATTACTCATTAAAATTCTCGTGTAATCTGACGGCCATTCATTAGAATCTTCAGTCCGTGTCGTAGGTCACGTAACTAACTACAGCAAGGATTTTCCACACCACATTTTAAATCCGTGGTGCAAAAAAACCCAAACATATGAACAAGTCCATTGTGTTGAGCAGATCCTCGTCGGATCCCGCTACAGCACGGGTCGTCTGGGTAACCCTTATTGATATGGAGCTAACCTGCACCCAAATCAGAGGCGAATACCATCTCTGATATGTAAAAATACTGAGGTATCGCCTAAGATTTCTGCCGAGGAATACACGTCAGATATCTCTGATTGAAGAAGTCCCATGTGTGAACATAGCTGTGGACTGCAAAATGGGCTATGAAATGTGCCTGTTTTTTTTTTTTGTTTGTATGCTTCAAGAACCAAAATACCCTGCCAGACTAGGTCAGCCGACTCCACCTCATCAGAGATGGACTACATGTCCAAGCAAGCCTGGCTCTGTATCTTTCTGGTAACAGGTGGCATATTCTTTGTATACAACAGAACGGTGCCAGTCAGCTCTCAATACACTTGAGCTAATGTATTACATTTTTAAAGTAATAATATATGATTGCATTTCTGTGTTATGATCCCCTCATGCCTCTGGGTACAGTGATTCATATTGATTCTGCACTGCCAGCGGTAAAAGCCATCACTGTGGCTATGCAACTTGATATTACTCTGCATTACAAGGAAACTATGTATCAATAATGTATTTTGAGAGGAATGTGGTTATTGTGGCGTTAGATGATTGCTCTATTATACATAAAATATAATTATGTAAAAATGAATGAACACAAGAAGACGGTCCCCCTGCTTCGAAATAGAGACGCTCATGATTCTGTTTAGCCAAGTGTCTTGCTGTTCCCATTTTTCCTTAGCAGCCAGATCAAACAAAATGTAGTGATACGTGAGAAAGTCTCGGCAAGCCGGTATGAGGCTATGTAGCCACCACACTCATAAATTACCCAGCGCACAGTTTCCCTACTCTGATGTTTTATTGATGAAGTAAAAACTGTCCATAGTATTGGCAAATGCCTCTTCTTTTATTTTGCTGCTGTGACACTGATTAGTGTTTCTTATGAGTCATTTCCCCCATTAAAATGTTTATAGCTGTGTTTACTGACAAGTCTATAGGATAAAGAGGATAGCTACAAACGTATCATGCACTAACTCATTTCTATGCTAGATTCTAAAACAATCCAAAGTCGAGGATATTCTTTCCAGTATTTTATAGAAATGTCCACTCATTAGATAATTTCATATTGAGGATCTCACCTCCAAAAAGGACAGCAGTGATTGAGCATCATAATTGTAAAATAAAATGATTGGTATCTTAAAAGGTTAAACAACTTCAGGAATCAGGAGATGGATCCATTGGGTCAGCTGCAAGTGTTGGCGTAGAACAAAGTCAAGGATCAGAGCCTAAGGGTATGTTCACACAGCTTATTGTTGGGCGCATTTCGCGGCATACTGCGCTCTAATACGAGCGAAATGCGCCCCAATCATTACGGTAATCCATAGTTCTCATAGAGAACTATGGATTACGCCCCCTCTCCCCGCTCGTACAATACGATTGTATTGTACACGTGGGGAGATAGTGACTGTCATGTAATGACAGGCTATGGGGCCGGCGGGCTTCCGGAGTACGCGCCGGTCAGCAAGACTCCCGAACACCCGGCATAATTGCGGGGCGTACTGTACGCTCCGCAATTAAGCCGTGTGAACATACCCTAAGGAGTCCCCTAATTTTCACCCTTGAAGCCTTTTTACAGAGATCTGGACTTCGCTTCTGGAAACTCCTAGGTCTTAACCTGGCATGGTCACCTGCAGTGACGTCTGACAAACAGACGTAATAGATATAAGGTGTAGTCAGATAATGAGCATAGGTCAATGCAGTCAGAGTATTTCCATAGTCAAGTCACAGACAAAGGGTTAGGGCAGACAGCAGACAGACAGAGAGGTTAGGAACATATTGAGGGGGGAATAGCACAAAATATAAACCACACACACCAACAATCTAGGCAGTGAGTTGAGTGGGCAGTACATCAGGTAGATGGCTATGGGCTTGGAAATATAGGTGAAAGAGGCTGGGCCTTTAAAGGGGTTGTCTCACTATAGACATCAATAGAATATCAATAGAATATGCCATCAATGTCTGATAGGTGCGAGTCCCATGGATGTATAGTCCCTATGAACAGTGGTACGCCCAAACTTGGCACAGTGTGCACTAAACATGAAACTTTCGAATGCACCAATGTTTGGTGTGAAACTGCCATATAAAGTTTGCTGCATAACACTCTCATTCATACACTCCTCTATATCTATTTAGAACTGATGTGTAGGCGCCAAATTACGTAATTGTCGCCCCTAACGTGTAAACATATTCTTAGTGGAACACAGTAAAAAAAGAAGTAAAGAATGCCTACAAACACTGTGAGAGAGAGTTTTAATTATTTTTTTACTCAAATTTAAAACACATATATCTGCATAACGAGAAAGCCCTGACGATCCAGTGCGTAGAATGAACAGTTGCATGTAGCACGGTTACACAATCAACTTCCATCGATTGATTTATTCAGATTTGTCACATCCTGATTGATTACAGACCAGCATAGTGTTATAATGACCAGTGACGGTAATGCATCACTAATAATTTACTATGACGCACTCTATCAGACTAGTTATCAATCCTGTTGATTAATGGGAAACATTCAAAATGATTAGATTTGCAACTACTTAAGGGTATTTTTAATAAGTAATGTGTATGTCATAAAATGTATTTATCAGATTGATTTTTATGGACAGATTTAGTCAGAATATATAATTATTATAAGGTGAGAAGATAGATGGGCACTGATATAGCGATACAATGACCATCTGTTCCTCACAATCTATATTGGCAGGTGGTTATCAGCTTGCATTGTACTGATAGTCATTACATGTTTGCCTTGGGTGGCTTTACACATTACAATCCTGTATGTGACCAGGAAACATCTAGTGATAATCATTGTGTGGAAATGATTCAAAGTGATTGCTATCAGGGGGAATTGTCATCATTATTGAGACTGACCAGAAATGCTAAAAATATATGTTTTTAGACAGGCGTTGGTCTAGTAACAAATACTGTAGCTGTAAATGGTCAGGTTCACAAAGCACAGTTTTTGATTATAACGGATTTGTGGAAGAAGATTCTGGGACTGTTTCATACATCTGAAGCAAATAAGAATTTCTGTATGTTTATGAAATAACCCTGTATAGAGGCAAGGAATTGATTTCAGTAAAAAAAAACTGCAACAAGTAACCCCTTGTGTGAGAATATAGAGACTAAAGTGATAAAAAAAAAAATACAGAGTAAAATTCAACAAACAGGCTTGTGTGAACCTGGCCATCACGAACCAGGCTGGTGTTCCAGTTTCAGACTGCGATCAGTATTATTACGAAATAGTAGTTTGCGTCCTAATAAAAAGAAATCAGTTTACGCAATAGCTAACTAGTCATATTATATAAGGAAAAGTCATAAAAGACAGAAAATAGGAGAAAAAAAGATGAACTATCCTGTCAGCCGTCATAAACCTGCCCTATAACCTGGTTCCAGAGGATGCATGTTCCATCATGGTCAATACTATCAAGGTAAGATGTTGTACAGAGGAGAATCATTTAATTTTTCCCTCTTCTCTTCTGTTTTTGACACATGAATGGAGGCGAGATGAATGTTCCGCGTTGATCTCATGGGAGAGATGTCAGCGAAGTGCTTCATGCAAACAGTTGAGTCAGGGACAAGAAAAGAAATAGATTATTTTCTACTTCATCTGTCCTTACTCTTGAGTCCTTCTTACATCTCGCCATAAACATCACATTACAGATGCCCTTCCATCCAGTTATGGGCATTGGAATTGAGTGAGGGATTGTTGAACCATATAGACAAGTGTATGTCTAGAACTATCCCATAGAACTGAGACAACTTTTTTTTACGTTAAGTAAAAAACTATTTCTTTCTATCCATATTGTACTTTCTAGTTTCAAATATTATAACAACATAATTTTTATCTCCACCTCTAACAATTGCTACCTGCTGTATATGCTGATATGCCATCATTATCGAACCTGGGTAGAAATGGGTGCAGTTGGGGCTACATGTTTGCAGTTTTCTCTCTCTTTCTTTTTTTAGAGATGCTTTTTCTTTTCTTTAGACCAAACAGTAAAGGAAGGCATGCGATTTACTGTCTGTTTAATAGGCTACTGTGGTCATATTAATAGGGACACTAAAGTAGGACAATGGCACTGGAAGTTTAAAAAAACACAGGGGTGACCATGCATGGGGAGGTGTTTATTTCTTTTATTGAATTACCAAATCAGTTTACCTATGTTTCTTACTGAATAAGCTGGGGGATGGAGCAGATTTCTCCCGAAATTTCGTTAGGCACAATACATTGTGATAAGAACAAAATTAGATCCCATTAAGGGTAACTAGTTAGTTACCCTGAGGGTGCTTTCACACGGTGCGATTTTGGTGCATTTTTTGACGCGTTTATCAGATGCATTTTTTTGTGCAGAGATGTACAGCATTAATTGCTATACCTTTCTACACAAAAAATGCACCAAAAAGGCACCGTGTGAAAGCACCCTTAATTAAGACAAATTCCACATTATCTATCTTTTTCAGTTTTCTGGTAAAAAAAAAGCCCTTAAAGGGGTTGTCTGTTATTTTTTAATTTTTTTTTTAAACAAAACAAAAAAACCAGCACCACACATAGGTCAACATGCATGAAGTTTGCTGTTAACACGTCAAATTTCATGCACATATTATATACTATACAGCGGGTCATAAATCAGGCACATTCTAGCGCTAGGGTGACATTCCTGGCTCAGGTATACCACTGTGAAAGTGGTTTACCTGTTCCAGCAGTAATGTACCCAGAAATGCTGTAGCGAAGCTATAAATTTAAAATTGGCCCACAATTTTCAGTTTAGAATCTAATTTTTCCTGGTTCCAGAGTTAGGTGATTGCTAGCCCAATGCAGACACATGTGGCACACATTTGATGTTACTACAAATTATTTACATGCACTTTGGATAAGTTGTCCTAGTAAGTTGTCTTAATAACACTTTCTCTATAGCCATGTCTTCATAAAGTCCCATTCACACGTTCTGGATTTGACAGAGATTGTCCTGTTCTAAATTTTTTCTGTGATGGCAAGAAAATCGTGCACCCGATCATGAACCTTTTTCCAGACAGGAAAAAATTAATTGTATCATTTATTGATGGGATACAATTTTTTGTGCTTTTCCCAACCATCTCAAAACATTTCACTTAAAGGGGTTGTCTCACTACATTGATTAATCTTACCTCAGTCCTGTTTTCCTGGTTTCATTTTGAATTCAGGGGCGTGTTTACTGGCTTCCACTAAGCTGCAGTAGAAGCCATGTCTGTAGCTATAGCAACCAGTGCTGGCAGCCTATCAGGAGAGATTGAACAGGTCTGTAGCTATAGTGACCTGAGGAGCTGATGCAGCCCATACAAGAGGGGATATCTAGGAATAAGTAGGACACTGTTAATGGACATATTACAAAGTGACTTGTTTTTGCAAGATCTTTAACATAAACAGCAATCCTTGTAGTGAGACAACCCCTTTAACCCCACAATCCAAAGTGAAACGCTATTGACATGACTAAAAATGTAGGTGAATTGTTTAATATGATGTGAAAATAAAAAGAGCCCTACCTCAATACAAAGTGCATCACTATTAACATTTAGTAGTAAAAATCTGGATGGATTTTTGTCTGTGATTGTACACATAAGAGCAAAAACTAAGCTTTATGCTGATCTGCCCGATTGCTTTTTGATTTATGTGACGTGAATAATGTATATCTAAAACCCCAAAAATCTGCTTTTCTTCTTTTGCCCCAAATAATGAATAAAAAGCAATCAATATACGGTACTATAATAATCAAGTTATATGTACCTCAAAATGCTACCATTGAAAAATAAAACTCGTCTTCCAAAAAATAAGCCATCATACAGCTACTATGATGTAAAAATAAAAAGTTATGGCCCTTAACATGCAACATTAAAAAAATGAAAAAATTCTCTGTCTTCAAGTCTCAAAATAGGCTTATCTGAAAGGAGTTAAGATGGTTTTCACACTATGCCTGTCTGTATGAAGCCAACTATATTTACTGCCTGATCTTTTACTATATAAGTACATGCTGAATATCCTAATGCAGAGTGATGCGTCGGGAACCCAACATATGTCCAAACTCATCTGTGTGACATCACCCTAGAACGTGAATTTGCTGACACCTTTGTACATGCTCAGACTAATAATACCATGAGAATAAAGGTAGTTAGTCTTAAGAAGCACCATGTACTAAATTACTATGCAGTACTGGCATTTTGGTGGTGTGCAGAAGCTAAATATACCGCGTCTGAAGTCAAGTCACGATTTGTGACTACTTTTGTAGATTGTTGCTGACGTTAAACTACTCGTTATGATTGCTCACCTCTTGTTGACATTCAATGCTGTCAATCATTTCACTTTTTCTGACATATGTGACACTCCTCTCCTGGATTTAATCCTAACTCTCATAGTTTTTAGTGCTGAGAATAAACTTCACAAAAGAACGTTTCCAGTGATTCATAATATGGCTTGGAAGGTTATTATGCCTTTGCCCGCCACGGGCACTCAACTAAGAGATTGAGTCTATCCATGAATCAACAAGATTTTACTGTGATCTGATTTAGGTGCTCTGGAACTGCCAGAAAGGAAGAAAGTTGATCATATCATTGGCACTACACTTGTCAGGGCTTGCCGAAATTTGTCATTATGCAATGGTTTAGGAGGTATTGGTGGAAGACAAGTGTTTTAGAGCAAGGCAAAGAAGTTAGAGGCTATCAGCAACCTTTCTCCTCTTAATCTGGACTCAGGTTTGGACTGGTCCACACGGGATCTGAGGAAACTACACCTGGCCCATGGCAAAATAGGCCACTGATAATAGCAGGCCGGGCACACTTTTCAGGGAGAAAGAGAGGTTAAAGAGAGGCAGAAAGCAAGAAGCATTTGACCTATGTGCAGTCATGTACATTAGCTGTAGAATGAACTCCACTGGTGAACCCATAAATCCACTATAATGGCAGGCCCTAGGCACCCCAGACTGACACTATCTAGGCTTTATGCAGATTGTATGATTTGATGCAATTTTTGATACTTTTTTTTAGCCAAATCCTAAAGGATGACAAAGTATAAAGGAGACATGTTTTATGTTCACTAAGAAAAATGCAAAAGATTTGCAAAAACAATGTAAAAAACTACCGCACATCGTTCACCTGGACACTAGCATTAGTATGTTTTCTTTGGTCCAAAAGGATCAAAAGAGCCTGTAATCAGAGATCCATATAGTCAGCAACATAAAATCACAAAATACTATTTAAGTGCAATATACGTACAGTAGAGTATAGAGTGGCCAACATGGTGTATGTAAAAAATATACTCACTTGAGAAGCAACTCTTTTATAGGAAAATACCTCTGAAGCTCAGCATCTCATGAAAAATTTTATTTGGATTTCTACGGTGTTTGTCCTTTTGCTTTTTATTAATTAGGCTTACTATGGTCTAGTAAGTAAGCCTTAATAATAATAATAATAATAATAATAATAATAATAATAAAAAAAAACAGGACAACTCTTTTAACCATTTAATGACTATTTGTTGTGTTTAGAGTGATTTACTGGTGTGCCCTAGGATCCTCTGGTTTTAATCCTTAGTTCCAGCTAGGAGGTGTGGGCTTGGCTGCAGAAAGATCCCCAAGAATAGTGACAAGGCAGCCAAACACAGCAGTGATGATAGGTTAGGAAAAAGACCAGAGATAGAGCATGGAACATAAATGGAAAGACCAGATCCGAAGCATGGAAAAGGAGCTCAAACACCTGGGGCATGAACACTTGGAACACTCTAGGAGTTGTAACCGGGCAAAACCAGATACTGATGGCAGACCTAGAGGCCTTTGTTAAGCCTCCAGCTATCATGATAACCCATCGACACTCCATCCCTCTGTCATATAGTTAGGCCTCAGAATACAAAGTATGCTACTCCACATTATACAAGAAATTTGTCCCCTAGTGGGACAAAAAGTAAAAAGGTAAAATTAGATTTTTAAGTTTCAAACCCCAAATATACATTCTTGGTGACTTTGCAGTCACAATAACCCACAAAATAAATACAATGGTTACATTAAATATAATAAGTTATATGTACTGTACCTTAAAATGATGCCAATTATTTATCCTTCAAAAAACAAAAGAATTGTAGCTTTCTGAATGCGGCAACTCAAAAATCTGGGTTTTTTGTTGAAACTTGTTTTTATAGTACAAAGTACCAGACCTGCATCATTGCATTTGTGCAATATAACGTATAAAGGTGATACAATACGGTGAAAATAAAAAAACAAAAAACAAATACTTTTTTTCCCTCTTTTGGATGTACCGATACTCAAGGAGTCATTGCAATCATATTCTATTCCATAGAAGCCAGTATTATAGTGGCTAGTGTTGACACAGTAAAAATACTTTAGTTGCTTCTCTTGAATCCTCTTGACATGTCATACACAATAGAATGCATAGTTGGGGCAATAATAAATATAGGAGACACTAATATATAAAACATTAAAAATAATTTAAAATAACATAATTTGTTATATAATGAAGGGATTAATTCTTAATAAAAAAAACCAAAGTTTTAATTAAAAATTTAGACTTATCTCCTTTTACGAATTTAAAAAGTCATAACAGTTGTGGCTTAAACATAATATTGAAGGAAGTAAGGATTCCTGCAATAATGTGAATGGAAGAATGGCATTGCAGTTTACAGTTTGTTTGGTATCTCAGGGTCAGAATGTTTAGAAATGTTTCATTTAAGATTAAAACTGATATTGTGTGATTTTAAATGAATGATAACTGTACATGGCGATCTTTTTCCAATAATCGTGCCATTGAGCAGCAAAATACCTCTCAAGGTTGAGTAAGTCAGCTCTGCGTAGGTGCTTTTTTGTATGGATCTTAGATTGAAAGCGGCTCTCCTTTCTTTGTCATAGTTAATTAATCCTGTTTTCTGCCTTCTACTAGCCAGTCTTCCAATCTCATTCCAAACGAAATGGCTTCAAAGAACACGTAGGGATGGTATTTAGATAATGTGAGACTTTTTTCAGTAGACATTGCGCTGTGAAAATGTTATATCTTGACATCACTTTAATTAAATACTTTAAGATTCATCATCTGAAGTGTAGTATGAACCTGTTGATGCATAGGCTGTGAAAATAATTTAGGTTCAGTTAAAAAAAAAATCTAATAAAATTTTGGTGGTAATATGAAGGAATCATTGAAAAGGGCTTGTGTATGAACTAGCGTGAAGTGATCAACTCTCTTTATATTACACAGTAAAGTTTAATTTGGTAACAAACTCATTGTAATGAATGGAATTGTAATTTAATATTGTTTGTTTTCCTTTTTCAGCAAACTCAAGTCTTCTTGGTGGTGGGGGAGGTAAGTCTGTTCTTATTTTTTTATTAAGTGCTAATTTTATTAGACATGTGACTGTGTATCATAGGCAAAGTAAAATGGGAAATAAAACAAATCATAGAAAATATACAAAGCACAATATAAAACATTTTGCACTGTAGTGAAAAAAGACTGACAAACTTAAAAAAAAAGGAACACCCCCTTGACATAAATGTTAAAATATAGACCTATGTGGTCAGTGGTGGTGATGTGCTAAAGATTGCAAAGGCTCCCTAGATCTTGCTAAACAATCCTAATTTACTACCTGGCTCTTTAAACAAGAACTAGATTAGATTTTATTTCATGAAGAATCCCTATTGCTTTTATATTTTCTATAGCTCACAATACGTCTCTTTGTTATTTGAGGTACATTTTAGAAGACTTGTTTTGGGGTCATTGTTGGTCTTGATGTCACAGTTTAAGAAATTGAAATGTTCTGTGACACTTGGCAACATTTAAATTGCTTTCTGTGTTTTTGCAAGCCAGGTCACCCGTCTCCAAACCTCTCCTTACAGTGATCTATTACAATATTCCATTTCCTAGTTATTTCAACCTACAAAACATTAAAGTTTCCATTCAGCCTAGTCATATGTGTTTAGTTGAAAGATTTTTCTGTTTTTTTCCCACTAGGATTATTTTTATTCTCATGAAACAAGAGTTGTTAATGAAAGACAGGCCTCAATACAAAGCAGTACGTTTTCTATGATGCAGGAGAAGTATGTGAACATGCCCTACAGTAACTTAGCATCTGTAGCATGAATGTCTAGGTGACCTGGCCAGAAGCTCTGAGATGACCCATACTACCCTAAATCTTTTCACCACAGCATTCCAGGTGGAGCAGAAATGGGTAGATGTTTTTGGGATATTCCCCTCCAGGACATGACAAGTCCTGATGGATCTCAGGGTTTCATTGCCTTGACCACTTACTAGCAGCCTTAGGATATGTTTACACGGGGTAATTTTGGTGTGCATTTCGCCACGTATTTGCGCTGTAATACGGGTGAGATGCATGCCAAAATTACGGTAATCCATAGTTTCCACAGATCGTATTGTACGCACGGGGAGATAAGTGATATGTCAATTACTTACGGCTAATATGCTCTGCGAGTAATGAATGTCAATGGGGCCGGCGGGCTGATGGCCCCCCCGTGCCGCATTACAACGTGTGAACATAGCCTTATTTTACGCCTAACCACGTTTCATCAGGTCATGAGAAGTTTGAGCAGGCCCTCCAGATATGGCCTGTCCTCCAGTCATTATACATAGTCAGTGCACTGGTCCTCCATCAATATTCATGCTTTCCTATGGCTACTTCATATGCTCCATTGTGTCTCAGTGAGCAGTGGGTCTTCTAGTGTGAGGTGGTAGTGAACTGCAAATGTTTATACATGTAGGTTCTTGGCAACACTCTGAAGCGTTCAGTTGTAAATGCGTCCAAAGAAGATGCGACCAAGGCACTGAAATTGCATGTGGTTTACCACTAATTCTCTGTAAGAACATGATGATCATGTAAAATATTTTTGGAAAGAACATTTTAGTAAAGAAAATTAACCAAAATTCCAGAAATATCGATTACTTTTTTAAATAAGAATTAAATTTTTTTTGCATTTTAGATGAGTTTAGGCAAATGGCAGAACAATTGCTGAGATGTAGGAGCAATAAATGGAAGCGCTCTAAGCTCCTGGTTCTACTAAAACTGCAATTATATTTGTTCGCTTTGACCTGAATAGAACCAGACATTTTATAACAGTTTCCGATGCCAATTATTGAGGCTGCACATCTGTTTGTTGGTTTGGCGTCTGCCGTCCAAAGTGTTATTGTGGAACTGAGAGGAGGTTGCTCGCTGATGGTGCGTTTTAAATAATAGAGACTGTTTGTTGTCCAACTGTTCATAATTACTGTGTTGACGCTGCTGGGCTATGTGGGTTTATACTGGCTTGTTCTAATTCAACTAATTAGTATGTTTAGGAGATCAAAACTGCTGCAACATATTTGTGAAATATTCTCCGCCATGAAGTAAGTGCGTACAGGAAACAGACCTGACCTATTTAACTTTTCCTGTGCGCAACTAGCTGACAGCAGTTACATTTAAAAGTACCAATGTGGTGCCCACTGGGCTGCCAGCTTAATCCCAAGGGAAAGTGACATATAGCTTTTTAATGAGGAGTAAACCTAGAAAATATGTTTGCATTCTTGAAGAAAATCAAATCAAATCAAAATTATAGAAGGAAATCTAAAGGAGCTGAAAAACAGATCTTGACGGCAAAGTAAACAGATCTGTCTCTAGTCTGATCGTATATATTCAGAAGATTGTACCAGCTGGAAGGAATGTGTCTTAAGAAAATGACCTATTGTTTAACTTATGTTTTCATGTTAAACATAATTTTTTAAGAATGTTTGGTGTTTTTTTTCAATTTCCCATATCACTATCAATATTTTTTAAGAAATCCTTCAGTTTTCACTTTTGCCACTAGGCCGAATAAGGGTACGTCCACACAGATTTGAACACCATCTGAAAACCAACTGTCGACCATCCCCATTGATGTTATTAGAAAATTTTCCAGCTAACCTGGCTTCATCAGGGGTTAGCTCTATCCGGTAGCTCTAACCCCTGATGAAGCCAGGTTAGCTGGTGAAACATGTCGGGGAGGTCAGAAAGACGTTTTAAATTGTGATTTCTCACCTCTGTCTACAAGTGCCACCCGCTGCAGACGGTGTCACAAGGGGGCCTTATTTGTCCTGTGTCCATTAGATTAGGGACGATTGTCCAAGTAGGAGGCTTGGGATCCCTCACTGGAGTCAATAATTTGTTGTATATATAAGGCTTTCCTGTTAATAGGTGGGGTTCCACCAGGCTTGATAATGGAAAAGGAGCTATTCCTTCTTTCAGTAGTAGAAAGGGTTAAATGATGAGGTTAGAAATCAGGTTTTTAAATAGTGTGTATAGAGGTTAAGAGTTATACATAATAAAAGTTAAGTTTTAGTGTTTTATAGATAGAGAACTGATAGAGTTTAAGTTTGCCTATGGCAAGTCACTCTCTGTTCTCTTGTGAGATTCCCTTTTTTTTGGAGACTATTTGATCCTGTTCACAGACTCCTATGCCCATGTAGCTGCTGTAAAGTATCTCTTTAAATGCTGTTAAAAACTATATAGCAGAGTAGTGAGGGTTTAGTCAGCTCACAGACAGCAGCTGGGAGGATGGGTGCATGGTCAGATCCACTAACTACCCTAAATCTTTTCACCACAGCATTCTAGGTGGAGCAGAAATGGGTAGATGTTTTTGGGATATTCCCCTTCAGGACATGACAACTCCTGATGAAATTCAGGGTTTCAGTGTCCTGAACACGTACTAGCAGCCTTATTTTACTCCTAACCCCGTTTCATTAGGTCATAAGTAGTGATGAGCGATTATGTTGACTATCGTCATCGGGTCGATAGTCGATATCGTCAATTATCAAGACGATTTCCGATAGTCGATAATAGATTATCGCCGATGACCATTAAAGTCTATGGGAGAGGAACAACACCTTCATTCTTACACCCAAACAGGGCTGGAGAAGCTGGAATTAACATCCACAGCAGTCAAATGGATACGTGCTACATCTTAGGCAACACACTTAGGTTATAAAAGCCACAGAAAGAAAATCACAGACCATTCACTATCCCTGTCTTGTACCACAGCATGACCCTTAAACCTGCATGACCCACAAATTAAAAAGTGCCAGAAGGCAGTATGATTTGAACCATCATTTTACTTGAACTGGACATTGAATATCCCTGTCCTGGAACGCAGCATGAGCCCCAAACCTGCATGACCCCAGATTAAAAAGTGCCGGAAAAAGGAGTCTTTCAACCACCATTTTAGTTGAACTGGACATTGACTATACCTGTCCTGGACCGCAGTATGACCATTAAACCTGTCTGACCCACAGATTTAAAAGTGCCGGAAAAAGGAGTCTTTGAACCACCATTTTAGTTGACTGGGAGGACGAGGAGGTAAGACTAATGGATGCAGGTTGCATTAACCACTGAAGAACAGATTGGCGACGCTGTTCGTTACGGAGATTCACAGGGCACCTACCCAGCGATAACAGGCCTGACGGTCCTGCAACCGACGATCCGCTGGCATGCGTGTTGTCGCCAGCACTGGAAGGAGCACCTTCTCTCGTACCTCTATCTCCATGTCCTACACCCCTCTTTGCTCGCTTACCACCTGCATTTCGCTCCATGTTCAGAAAGATGAAAATTTAAGAAGGTATGGAAGAGTTTTTGACAGTCTCTTATTAAAAGACGGCAAATCACAGCTATTCTTAAATCCCTCTAATTTCTAGCGAATACCTGTGAAATGCGGTCTGGTGGAAGAACCGTAAGACAAAATCAACAGTGTTCTTCCTTCAGTCCCAGGGATTTACAACTGCCCAGTAGGACTAGGAATTGATAGTTTTCAACAAAATATCATACAAGTGCGCTATCTGCGCCAAACTGAGATTCAACGAGCGCAATAAAACTATTCAGAAGTTACACGGATGAGAAATTGCGTTTTTTGCAGCAATGACAAACGAGAACAGTTGCTAGAAAATTTTTCTATCAGAATTGTCGTACAACGTGGCTATTTGAAAAAAACTAGGGCCGCACCACGTGCAATACAGCTATTTAAAAATTATACGGATAACAAATGGTGTATTTTGCACCTATAAATACACCTGCGGTGACTACAAAATTGCTGTATTCAAATTTAAGTACAAGGTGGCTCTATGAACAAAACTGGGCCGCACCAAAGTAAAAAAAAACACCTATTTGAAATGTATACGGATAATAAAAGGTGTTTTTTGCACCTATAAATACACCTGCGGTGACTACAAAATTGCTGTATTCAAATTTAAGTGCAAGGTGGCTCTATGAACAAAACTGGGCCGCACCAAAGTAAAAAAAACACCTATTTGAAATGTATACGGATAATAAAAGGTGTTTTTTGCACCTATAAATACACCTGCGGTGACTACAAAATTGCTGTATTCAAATTTAAGTGCAAGGTGGCTCTATGAACAAAACTGGGCCGCACCAAAGTAAAAAAAACACCTATTTGAAATGTATACGGATAATAAAAGGTGGTTTTTGCACCTATAAATACACCTGCGGTGACTAGAAAAGTTCTGTATCCTATTGTAAGTAAAAAATGGGTCTTTGAACAAAGCTGGGCTGCGCCAAAGTGAAAAACACGTAATTAAATTGTGTACGGATAATAAAACGTGGTTTTTGCACCTATAAATACACCTATGGTGACTAGAAAAGTTCTGTATCCTATTGTAAGAACAAAGTGGGTCTTTGAACAAAACTGAGCTGCGCCAAAGTGAAAAAAAACCTAATTAAATTTTGTACAGATAATAAAAGTTGAGTTTTGCACCTATCAATACACCTGCAGTTACTAGAAAAGATATGTATCCTAATATAAGTACAGGCTGCACAAAATACAAGCTAATATTTCACCAAAACTGGCCAAAAACTGTTAATAAAAACCCATTTCAATGCAGGGTCAAAGCAGAGTCTGGGCTGCACAATTATCCACTCTCCTTTCAAAAGCCTTCCTGCCTGCCAGCCTGTCTGTCTGTGTTCGCCCGCACTCCCCCTCCCCACCCCATCCCCCTCGCGGCTGTACAGCGATAGATGCTCCTTTAAAATTCTCAGCCTAAGTAACTAAAAACTGAAAATCTCTAATCTAACTAAGTTCTAATGTTCACAGCTAAAAGCATGGTTGTCTGTGTGAACAAAGAGAATAGTTTTGCTGAACTGTTTTGAGGTGAGACCGAGCACACGTCCTGCTCTTATGAGACACAGACACACACTGATCACGAACGGGAAAGGGGCCCTTGTTCTAGGGTAAAAACGAGGTCAGGGTGTTTTTTTTCCCCCAATCAAAACCTTTACACACCCATTTCATTACGTGCACACCCAGCTCACCCGCTCTATTTTTAAAGTTGATTTCGGGCCCGCCAAAATGCCCGGGAAAGGGGCCCAAAAAAAGGGCGTGATTTTAAATAGTTTATGCCAAAATTTTTAAAAAAAATTTTATCGCTTTTTGTTCGAAAAAATCCGTCAACATAAAAACCCTTTTCCGATTTAAACTTTGCAAATAATAATCGTAAAACACAAACAAAAGGAGTACGGGGTGGGCAGGGTAGAATGACAGCCCCGGGGGGTTCAACTCGGGCCTCACCATGAGTGTCTGTGATTACTGGGGACAGAAAAATAGACGGGCATTTAGCTGCCTGAAAGAGGGGTTTGATGTATGGCATGGGGGCCAGGACGAGGAACTCTCACCACTGGTCAAATCCCAGAAAAATTAGCTTCCACTATAATCAAAAGGAAAAAACAAAAAAAAGTTTAAGAAAAAAAAAAAAATAGTAAAAGAATTTTTAATAAAATAAATGGTGAAATTTTTGTACTTTTTTAATTTAAAAGGGTTTCCCATATGAAAAATCCCCTTTAAAGTAAATGTACGAAGGGTTTCCCCAAGGACTAAAGAAAAGGTATTCTTGTGCCTAGAAAAATTTAAGGCACATAGTGCCCTTCCCCAAATTGCCTCCTTGCCCCCCCTTTCTTGCCTAGGGGTTAATTTCCCGCCCTAGGCGGTTCCCCTCCCTTTTTCCTACCAGTCGTCCCGGTCGTGAAGGCCCAGTACTAATCCATCAATGGACGGGAAAAAGGGTTTGTTTTTTTGGGAAAAAAAAAGGGGCCCTGGGGAAATTTAAATTTTGGGCCATGACGGGGATTTTGTATGGTTGGGGTTTTTGGCGGGAAAAAAAATCACATGACCCCCGTTTTACATAGAACAGCGTTTCCTGCCCACCCTCAGTGCCCTCCCGGGAGTTCAGAGCAGAAGGACGTGCGCCTCTGTTGGCCCAAAAACAGCTCAGCGAAATTATTATATTTCTTCCCCAGAGAAACCTCTACTATTAGCGGTGACCCCTTAAAATTTAAAGTTAGATTAGAGTTTGGGAAAAGATTTTATTTTGTTAGGTAGAAAAAATTTTAAAGGACCCTCTCCGGCTTTTTAAAGTCACGGGGGGGGGGGAGGGGGGGCCCCCGGGGGGCAAAAACACAACAAGCTCTATAAAAAAATACTGGAAAAAAAGTTCACCAAGACTTAGTGAAAGGACATTGCAATAGCTTTATTTTAACATTTTTCTATTGAAAAAATTTCCCTTTGGAATTGGGCGGCCGGGAATTTATAGTTCCCAATTTTTTTCAAAGTAAACTGCAGGTTTCTTTGTTAGGTGAAAAAAACCCATTTTTATTATCAGTAAAACATTTAAATTTAGGTTTTCATTTTAAATTTTTGGGCCCTTTCCACCTTTTTTGATATATCCCCCTTTGGGTATTTAAAATTAAAACCCAAAAATTTCAACGGGGTTGATAGGTAAAAAAAATCCCTTGTAATTTTCCGAATTTTTTTCAGATACTTTTTTTTGATTTGGCGAAACTACAGTTTTTGTTCATTGGGGGCCCCCTTGCATTTTAAATGTGAATACTGCAATTTTTTTGGTCACCAAAGGGGGAATTGATAGGTGCCAAAAAATCCCTTTTTTATTTTTTTCCGAATACATTAAAAGATACGTGTTTTTTGATTTTGGGTGAAACCTACAGCTTTGTTCTTTGGAGGCACCGTGCACTTAAATGTGAATACTGTTTTTTTTTAGTCCCCAAAAAGGGGGAAATTGATAGGTGCCAAAAAAAAACCTTTTATTACCCGAATCATTACAGATACGTTTTTTTTTTTAAATTTGGGGTTGCACTAAAAAGCTTTGTTCTTTGGGCACCTTGATTTTAAATGTAAATACTGAAATTTTTTTTGTCACCAAACGGGTAAATTTGTTTGGGTCCCAAAAAAAAATACCTTTTTTT
The DNA here is from genome assembly GCA_025379985.1 of Phyllomedusa bahiana. Lineage (NCBI taxonomy): Eukaryota > Metazoa > Chordata > Amphibia > Anura > Hylidae > Phyllomedusa > Phyllomedusa bahiana. Next base: position 111,549 of record JAODAL010005211.1, read on the forward strand.
TAAACCCAAAATTTACATTACGGGTACGTTTTTTTGGCACTTTGCCCAGTCCGGGATTTTTGATAGAGCCCCCTTGCAGTTAAATTTAAATTTCCAGCAATTGTTAGTTCCCCACGGGGTGAATTGATAGGGTGCCAAAAAAAAACCTTTTTTAAATTAAATCCAAAATACTTTAAACAAAAAACGTTTTTTTGGGGCATTTTGCCCCCCAGATTTGTTGTTTAGAGCCCCCTTGCATTTAAATTTTTAACCCCGCAATTGTGTGGGTTCCCACAGGTGAATTGATAGGTGCCAAAAAATCCCTTTTTTATTATCCGAATAAAATTTCAGAAAACGTTTTTTTTTTTGACTTTTGCCCAGCCTTTGTTAAAAGGCCCCCTTGGTTAAATTTGAATAGCAATATTTAGTTACCAAGGGAATTGATAGGTCCCAAAAAAATCCCTTTTTAAATTATCCGAATTTTTGAAGATACGTGTTTTTTTTTTTTTGCCCAGCTTGTTTTGTGGCCCACCTTGCATTAAAATTAAATCCCAATTTTTTACCCCAAAGGTAAATTTTGGGGAAAAATAGGTCCCAAAAAATCCCCTTTTATTTCCGAATTTTTACAGATACGTTTTTTGGGACTTTTTGCCCCATAAGTTTGGGTTTTGACCCACCTTGCATTAAAATTTTGAATCGCAATTTTTTATTTACCACAGGTGAATTGATAGTGCCAAAAAATACCTTTTATTATCCGAAACATTACAGTTTGGGTTTTTTTAGGGCATTTTTTGCCCCCCAGTTTTTGTTGATAGAGCCACCTTGCGGGTTAAATTTGAATCCGGGAAATTGTGTTTTTTACCCCCGGGGTAAATTTGAAGGTGCCCAAAAAATACCTTTTATTATCCAAAAACTTTTTCAGATACGTGTTTTTTAAATTGGGGGCCCGGGCCAGTTTGGGTTTGATTAAGCCCCCCTTTGCATTTTAAATTTAAAATTCCAAAAAATTTTTGTTTTGATTTGGGGGGGATTTGCCTTTTTCAATAAGAGACTTTCCAAAAATCTTCCTACCTTTTCAAATTTGTATATTTTGAACTTTGGGGCGAAAAATTTAGGTGGTAACGAGGGAAAGAGGGGGGGGGTTTGCACATGGAAGGGAGAGGAAGAGAGAAAGGGGCTCCTTTCCCGTCTGGCGACAACACGCATTTCCAGCGGATCATCAGTTGCGGACCGGCCCGGGCCCGTCATCGCTGGGTCAGGGCCCGTGAATCTCAGTAACGAACAGGGATCGCCAATCCTTTTTTCATGGTTAGTGGGAACCCGCGTCCAGCAATTTACCTCCCCGTTTCCTTTCCCCGTCACGGCCCCAAATGTTTGTCCTCAAACATCACCAGCATCCCTCCAAAATGAAAACAGCCCAAAAGGGAACTCGTGTAAACCCCCCCCCTGTGGAAACCATTTTTGAAGCCTCTTTGATTACAAAAAGCGGTTTGGGGTCAGAAAGGGATGTTAAAAGATCAAGGAAGGGGGCCCAAAGAGGGGTGATTTTTTCTGCTCTGACCCCCCGTTTTCTGAAAGCCATCAAGGAGGGGGAAGGGAAACCGGTTTAATTTGGCCAAAAATCCCGGGCGGGCGGGAACGCCTTGCATTTCCCCTTTTTGTAGGCCCGCAGCTTCTGGATGCCGAATGTCAGGACGACGAAGTCAACCCCGCATGTGATGATTTACGACATTGCGGGGTCCAACGTGGGCTTTTTCAAACGAATTTGCTTGCGAGCGCTTTTATCCTGGACGAGGGAAAAAACCCATGGGGTTTTGGGCCAAGAAACCCTTTGGTGGTTAACCCCCCCAAACATGGCTAGTCACATGCAGCGAATGCATGAGTTTTTAAAAAGGAGGAAACACTTGGGGCCCAAAAAAGGCCAGACCGACCCCGGGCCCCCCAAAAACCCCTGTCACAAAAACCCCCCTGTCTCCGGGCCCCCTCCCCCTCCGCCAACCAGCAAACGTTCCTCAGGTTTCCCATGGTCTTCAAAATCATGATCAAAGGGGTCGCCTCCGCTTACCTCCACCATCGCCCGAGTACCACCAGCACCACCAGAGGGCCCAACCCCCCCTTTTTCCTTCCGCCAGTTTGACGACCTGCAGCCCTCAGTGGGCCCCTCCCCAGCAGCCAGCCTTCTGTCTTCCAGGTTTGGGAGCAAAAAGAAAAAACTTTTTAAACCCAAAACCCTCCCAAACCAAAGCCTGAAAGTCGGCCCTTGCCAACTTTTTTCCTTTTGGGAAAAATTTTTCCTTTTTCCCTTGGGGGGACACAGATGGGTTCCGCCACGTTTATGGCCCTTGCCTGCCCCCCAAAACCAGATGCCCACGGCAAATTTTTTTGCCAGAAAAAGCCCCTCCCTGCCCTGGCCCAAACCACTGTCATCTAAATTTTAAAGGGTTGTCTGCATCTGTGTTCCCCCAAAAAATCCCTCTGAAACCCCCGGGAAAAATGGACTGTAAGGGACGGCCCAAAGGCCCCCAAAATCTCTGTGACACTCACTGGGTTGGGGTGGGTGGAAAGTCCCTGGGGTGACGGGGGGGCCTCAGGGGTCGGCGCAAAGCTCTTCAAAACCGCAGGGGTGGTGCAAAGGGTTTTTTTCCCCCCCAAAGGGTTTCGGTTTGGATCACGTGCCCAAAGGGGACACCAGGCCGTGTTGAAAATTTAATTTTGTTTGGGAAGTCCACACACAGGTCAGGAGCTGTGGACGGCTCCCGCAACAGGGGAAAGGGGCGCTTTGGGTGGGTGACAAAAAACCCCTTTTGCCAGGGGAAGGTTTGGGATGGGGATAAAAGGGGGAAAAACTGCTGGCCAACCCCTTTAAAATCGGTAGGGTGGAGCACATCCCTTGCCGGGGACATGTCCCTGAAAACCCGGTCGCCAGAAATTTTTTAAAGAGCTTTCCCGGGTTTGGGCCCGCCCGCTGAAGAAAAGGCCCCGAGGTCTGAGGGTTGCACTTCCGCCGTTTTGCACCCCCGCTTCGTCCCGCCTGGGGCGTTTTTCGCGTCCCGCTCGGCCTCCCCTTTAACCGTCTCAATTTTTTGGGCTGGCAAAACCCTGGAAATTCCACCCTCCCCATGCTCCAGGGGTTGTTGGCAGCAGCGCAATGCCTTACGGGGTAACGAAGTGACCCCAGGCCCTGACAAGCAGCGGTGCGGGGGCCTCGGGGGGTTGAGCCCCGAGAGTGGGGGCAGGGGAAAGAGCTCTGCACCATCTTTTCCGTTTTGGGAAAAGGGCCCCCAAAATGGTTTAGTGCGGGGCAACCCTTTTTCCCGCAAAGAGCATTGTGGTGATCTTAAATTCTGGAACGATCGTTTGGGCACTCTGAAAAAACAGGGGCCCCCCAACGACGGGGGAGGGACGGGCCAGATGCGGACACGGAAACCTTTCTCTCCGTCAATTCCACAAGGCCCGACCAGTTTTTAAAAATTTCATCGGTCCTTTTATTAGGCAGTGGTTCGGGGGGCCAGAGCTAGTGCAAGGTGGCGCAACAGCTTCTCAGGGTGCTTTATCCCCAGGCAAGTCCGGGCTGTGTTGAAGATGTGCCGGAGGAGGGAGGAGGAAAGGGGGTATCCTAAAAAAACCCATGTTAAACCCACTTTCCCCGCCTTGGAAAGAGGTTGGCGCGAATTTGGGGGAGGAGGAAAATGAGGAAGAAACAGTTTGCTAGTGCCCCTCGACCCCCGGGGGCTTGGGAAATCAAAAAATCCAAACTCTCACATGGTGCTTGGATGCCCCCCTTTTTCCCCCAAAATGACCTCGGGATTTTTAAACCCATCAAAATTAACAACAGTTACTGGGTGGCTCCCTCCTGGGTTTCCCCCGGTTTAAAAAAAAAAAATCAGCATTTCCCCTTTCCCCCCACCCCAAAAAGAGGGGTAAAATCAGGGGAAAAGGAGACCTTTGCTGAATTTATCAACTGGAGAATCTGTTGCCGTTCCTGGGAAATTCCCTTTGTTTCCCTCCCACACCAAACCGGGCCCCTTGGGAAATTTTTTGGGAAGGGGCACACCCCCCTCCAACACACAGAGTCAGCTTAAGAATTTATGGTGCAGCTTTCTGGTTCAACACCGTTTTTTTGTAAGTGTTCCGGGCCCCAAAAACTTTTTGGGGATCCAAAAAAAGGACCGGGAAAGGCCCCGGGTGGCTCGTCCCCGCCCATAGGGTGTTTTTCCTGCCCAGCAGCCCGCTCATATCTGAGGGGGGAAACCCTTTAGCACAGCTGGAGGGTCTTTTCAGACAAACGCATTTGGGTTTTTCCCCAGATAATGTTGGGATCTTTGACTTTTTATCAAATGAATCAGGCATGGATCTCTGATGATGTTTTTGGGCCCCAAATTTCCGAGGTCACCGAATTTGTTTTCCGGGGCTACCCTTTCCCTTTCCCCTTTTAAACAGAAAAGGTTCCCCCTTGAAAAATGTTTTTTAAAAAAAGATCATTTCTTACGCAATTTTTAAATTTTCTTTTCCCAAAAATTCATTTTTCTGGTTTTTCTGTGAGGAGACTGTAAAAAACACCCCAAAGGGTTTTATGACCCAAAACCGGTTTTTCCATTTTAAATTTACTTTATCTTAAGGGTTTTTCCCCTTGTCAATGGTTTTTTAGGTCCCTGTTGCTGTGAGATACACCCATTAAATTTTGGTTTCCCTTTTTGGGAAAAAAAAAATGTGGCTTTTTAAAATGGGCATTTTCCCCTTTTACAAAATTTTTTAAAATTTAGGTCATATTTATTTTTTTTTGGGGGCATGTAGCTGTGGATTTCAGCAAAATCATGGGCCCTTTGGGAAAAGAAATGTGGCTTCCCAAGTTGCATTTCTTTTTCCCCCCAATTTTTTTCGGGGGGGGAAGTCCCTTTTTAAAAAAATTTTTTGGGTCAATGCGGGTTTGGAAAAGCGCAAAAACTACAGGTCCTTTATAAAAAAAAAAAAAGTTTTTTTAACGACATTTGATTTTTTCCCAAATTTTCCCTAAGGGCCCCAAGGGGTTTATGCTTTTTAATTTTTGGGGGGATTTTGCTTTGAAACGCAGCTATTTCTACAGGTCCTATTATAAAAAAAAAAGTTGTTTTTTCCCAACAGACATTTGTTTTCACAATTTTCCCCAAAATGGGTCAAGGGTCATGCTTTTTAAATTTTTGGGGGGAAATTTTTCTTTGAAATGGGACTATCTAAAAAGGGCCTATTATAAAAAAAAAAGTTGTTTTTTAACAGACATTTGTTCTTCACAATTGTCCCCAAAAGTGGCTCAAGGGGGGATGGGGTGTCAGAAAAAAGGAAAAGGTTTGGACACTGTTTAAAAGGACAATAAATTTCAAAATGACTTGTTTTTGCAAGATCTTTAACATAGCTATCAATCCCTGTATTGAGACAACCCATTTAAAGGGGTTTTATCGTTACAAAGATCATGTCTCAGATTATGGGGACAGTAAAAATAAGCACTTTTGTAATTGGGTTGCATTACCTCTGTAAACTTGGTTTTACCAGATATGACTTCTCTGTAAAACTGTCTTTTTATTTCTGCTGTGGCTGGTCAGAATGCCCCTGGTTTGAATCTGGGGACCCTAGACACGCCCCCTGCACTGTGATTGGCTGGCTCACATTTCATCCAGATTGTTGGGACTCGCCCCCCAGACCGGAAATGCCCTGGACACGCCCCCTGCGCGGTGATTGGCTGGCTGCACACTCTGTGTTTACTCCCTTCTGAGCTGTTAAAATCGATAGTGAAACCAAAGTCTGCTGGCTCTATGTACATCTCTCAGCTTTAGGGTCAATGTTCTGGGCAATTACTGCCTGTTTAAGGGGCTTTTGCCAAGAGGTTGATTAACCTCCTCACAGATCCAGTCCTTAAGCTGCTACTTGGAAAAGAAGGCGTTCTGTTCCTCAGATTGAATTCAAGCCCCGCCTCCTTATGACATCATCACCTGTATTGTATAACAGAAGGATTCAACACTGTGTCTTGCACGATCTGCTTGTATAGAGTAGTGCTTAGGTGATCAGCCCTACAAGATAGAGGTTGGGAGTTCAAGTCCCATCAGTGGTGTTTGTTTTTTTCTCTTTAAAATTTTTACACATATGTAAAGATATGAAAATATATGTGTGAACATCTAAATTTTAATTCATATACACACACAAAGCTCCTCCTATATAGTGTCCATCCTTGGCATGTCCACAACCAAGCACTTCCAACATATGTGATCACAATCAGTATATCTGTGGATGTAAGAAAATGATATAGGGGAGCCCTGTAATGTTGTATAATATATCCATGTATAAAGATTGAACATATATATTTTAGGTCTCTCTCTCAAATATTGTCTAGAATTTAGGGTGGGAAAAAAAATATACCCTGTGAGAGGAACTAGAATACCAAACCCCTTCTGTTTGTAAAAACAAAAAGTTCTATCACATGCTCTATCTTACCCACTGCACCACCAGCCCAAGTCAGTTACAAGCTGATTTTTTTTTTTTTTATTTTTTTCTCTTGAAAGCGATTTCATTCTACCACCCATCGTTTTCACTCACATGCACTGACAAGGAGCAAGATCTTAACAGCTCTGGCTTGTCATTTGTTTGTAAACAAAGACATAATGACAGTTGCTTGCTGAGAGTTTGCGGTAGCCCTCAAGGCTGCAGACATAAGCAGGCAGGAGGCTACAGAGCAGTTTATATCAGACACTGTCCCTTCTGCATCCCCCTGCTTTAAACAAAATATGATATGTCACAGTTCTTCATTGAGGGGGGATACACGCCTCCTTGGAATGAGACACGCCCTGCTGACAGGAGAGAACACGCCCCTGTAATTCAAATCAATCTGAGAAAATTTAGCTGGACAGCACGAGCAGCTCACACGAAACACCTCTTTAATACAATTAAAAAAAGGAGAAACAAAGACATGGTGGGATTCCATCCTATTTTAAAGAATGTGTTAATTTCTAGAATTAAACTACTAAAAAACTTGCATGTACAGAAATAGCTGGTAAAAAAAAATTCCTCTGAATTGTAACGAGGGAGTACAACAGGAGAAACTTGACCAGTATGTAAGGTTAATTCAGAGACATGGAGTATGGAGCAAACGGACAGAGAAACAACAGTACAGAGACAATTTCCGTCCAGCACGTTGATAGATAATGAGAAAAAAGAATGCCAAGAAAAGGGCACCTGGGTGGAACAGGCGCGTTAACCACCGTATTTCCAAGTGGAAGCTCAATGTTTGTCCGCACTCATCAACGGAAGGGTCAAGATGCTACCCAGGTCTTGAACTGTGTACTGAGGGGGAAGCTGAGTTCTCACACTTCCTCCGCTTCCGCACTCAGCTTCAGCACGACAGTTTTTCGTTGCTAGCGTCATCCAGGTGCATTTTAACCTTCGTGTTTAATATGATACGGAACGGCCATGCCTGGGCTCTCACAAGTCCCCGGCGCCAACGTTTTTTTTATTTTAAGTTTTAATTATTTCTATAACGCCGCCGGCCCAAACTGGCCGATCGTTAGGGTCACAATAAAGCCCACTACATCGCTAAAGCTAGTCGGCTTAGCGGCTTAGGAACCTTGCGACGGCAGCGGTGGCGGGACTAAACTGTACTGTGCTCCGCCGTAGACGCACATACAGTAAGATGCTTCAGCGAAGGCAAGCGCTCCGCGGATTAATCGTGAGCCGCAAGTCAGGAATTGTGGCACCACAGCCCCACACGGCGTGCTGCAGTCAACGACGCGTGCCCGCTAGCGCGGCACGGTGACGTCATGGCGCGGGGGCGCCACTGCGAAGAAAAGACCGGGAGCGACCCGACAGCGACAGCGGCAGGGAGCGAGTCAGTTAAGTGCAGTCAGGGTAATTACTTTTAATTTGCGCTATTCATACCTGGTGTCTATTATCTACTGTTTTAATGTGCGGGAGGGGGCTATTATACTACTGACATATGTGCAGGGATGGAGGGAGGGGGCAATATTATCTACACTGTTTTATGTGAGCAGGGAGGGGGCTGTTATCTATTGTGTCTATATGTGCATGGAGGGGAGGCTTGTTATCTATTGTTATATTGCGGGAGTAGTGGTGGCCAGTTATCTATTGTTATATAGTGCAGGGAGGGGGGCTGTTATCTACTGTTTATATGTCAGGGAGGGGGCTGTTATCTACTGTTTTATGTGCACAGTAGTGGGTGGCTTGTTATTCTATTGTTATATGTGCAGGAGGGGGGCTATTATCTATTGTTATATTGCAAGGGATGGGGGCTGTTATCTATTGTTATATTTGCAGGGAGGGGGCTATTAATCTATTGTTATATGTGCAGGTGAGGGATGCTATTATCTACTGTATTACTATGTGCGACAGAGGGGGGCTATTATCTCTGTCTATATGTGCAGTTAGGGGTCATAGTATCTACTGTTAATTGTGCAGGGAGGGGGGCTATTATCGACTGTTATATGTGCAGGGAGGGGGCCAATATCTTACTGTTTATCTGTGCAGGGGGGTTATTCATCTACTTGTAGACTGCAGGGTGACTATAACTATCCTACATATGTGCTGTGAGGCCTATAAGCCTACCTAAATATCACACGTGTCTTGGGGCCTATTAACTATCTAAATACCTGCCTAGGGGACCTAAACCTGCCTATTATACCTGCTGGGGACCTAAACTGCTATAATATCCTGCTGGGTGGACCTAACCTGCCTATATACCTGCTGGGGACCTAAACCATGCCTATATAACCTCTGGGGGAACTAAACCTGCTATAAACCTGCTGGGGGACCTAAACCAGCCTATATATACCTGCTGGGGGACTAAACCTCCTATATACCTGCTGGGGACTAAACCATGCCTATATACCTGCTGGTACCTAAACCTGCCTATATACCTGCTGAGGGACCCTAAACCTTGCCATATATACCTGCTGGGGACCAAACCTAGCCTATATACGTACTGGGATCCATAACCTGCCTATATACCTGCTGGGGGATCCATAACCTGCCTATATACCTGCTGGGGAAGTCCATAACCAGCTATTATACCTCTGGGGAACTCCATAACCTGCCTATATAGCCGCTGGGGGAGCCAAAACTTGCCTATATACCTACTGGGGGTGATCCTATAACCTGCCTATATACCGTGCTGGGGGACATATTAAACTACACACCTACCTACTGGAGATTTATGAAATTATATAACCACCTACTAGAAGGACGACTATTAACTACTGGGGTGACCCTTTTTACGCCTCACTGGGGACATCATAATTTATACTGCGTTGTGAAGTCGCTAAGCGAGTCGTTAAGCGGTTTTAAGGCTCACTCAAGTCCCATTGAAAAGTAGTTTAGCAATCGACTAGCTCTCCCTCGCGGACTTCCAGTCGGTTGTTAAGTCCGGGATGTTATTGCCTCAATTCGTATTTTGAAACCTTAGCAATCGACTCCGGGGACTAGCTCTCACCGCACCCACTGTACTCCGCCCTGGGTCATGCTGTGGCAACAGGACAGGTATACGTCCAATGTCCAGTTCAACTAAAATGGTGGTGTGAAAGATCTTTTTCCGGCACTTTTTAATCTGTGGTGTCATTACATGTTTAAGGGATCATGCTTGCTGTGGGGTAGAGGGGGTGTGGCATGGGGGTGTTGAGTAGGCTGTCCAGGACAGGGTTTGTCAATGGTCCAGTTTCAACTAAAAGGATAGGTTAAAGAACTCCTTTTTCCGGCACTTTTTAATCTGTGGTCACCAGGTTAAGGGTCATGCTGCGGTCCAGGACCAGGGTTTGTCAATGGTCCAGTTCAACGAGCGCGCGCGCTGGTGGTTGAAAGACTCCTTTTCCCGGCACTTTATTATCTTGGGGTCAGACCATGATTTAATGGTCATACTGTGGCGCCAGGACAGGGACAGTATATGTCCATAAACTAAAATGGTGTTTGAAAGACTCCGTTTTTCCGCACTATTTTAATTTGTGATCAGACAGTTTAAGTTCATGCTGTGGTCCAGGAAAGTGTTTGTCAATGTCAGTTCAACTGAAAATGGTGTTGAAAAGACTCCGTTTTTTCCGGCACTTTTAATCTGTGGGTCAGACAGTTAAGGTCATCCTGCGGTCCAGGACAGTTTGTCATATGTCCATTTTTCAACTAAATGGGTGGCGTTTGAAATGACTCCCTTTTTCCGGCACTTTTAATCTTGTTGTCAGAAACAGGTTTAATTGGTCAGAGAGCGCGTGTGGCCCAGGACAGGGACAGTATATGTCCGAGTTCAACTAAAATGTGGTTGAAAGACTCCTTTTTTCTCAGCACTTTTTAATCTGTGGGTCAGAGCAGGTTTAATTTAAGGTCATGCAGCGGTCCATGACATGAGGGTTTTGTCATGTTCAGTTCAACTAGAAATTGTGGTGAAAGTACTACTTTTTCCGGCACTTTTTAATCTGTTGTCAGACAGGTATAAGGGTCATGCTGTCGGTCCAGGACAGGGTTTTGTCAATGTCCAGTTCAACTAAATGGATGGTTTGAAAGATCCTTTTTCCGCACTTTTTAATCTGGTGTCAGACAGGTAATGGTCCATACTGCGTTCATGACCAGTTCTAGTCATGTTCAGTTCAACTAAATGGGAGTTTCAAAGACTACTTTTCTTCCAGCACACTTTTTTAATCTGTGACAAAGCAGGTTTTAGAGGTCATGCTGCGTTCCAGGATCAGTGATATTCAAGTGTCCAGTTCAAAAGTAAAATGACATGGTTCAAAATAATACTGCCCTTCTGGTACTTTTTTATTTGTAGGTGATGCGCAGGTTTAAGGGTCATTATGTGGTACAAGAAGGGATAGTGAATGAGGTGTGTGACTTATTTCTGTGGCTTTTATATCCTAAGTGTTGTCCTAAGATGTAGCAGGTATCCATTTTGACTGTTGTGGCTGTTAATTCCAACTTCTCCACCCTTTTTTGGGGGAAAGAATAAAGTTTGTTGCCTCCCAAAACTTTAATGGTCATCGCTCAAATCGACTGCTCACTACGAAAAAACCTTATCGATGGGGCCGACTATTGACTACCCCGATGTCAATACCAACGAAACGCTCAACACTACTCCTTAGTAATTAGTCAAAAGGTGTAAATAAATAAAAGGAAAAAAGAAATCTCAATCATGTACATGCACTAAGAAAAAAAATCCACATTTGGTTCCTGCATGGTTTTAAACCCTTTTAAAAACCCCCTTTTTGGGAAGGCAAAGGGCCCCCCAACCCCCACTAAAAATTGAAAAACCCCTTTAAGAGCACCAAAAAAAAAATTTCAGATAACTACACCAGGGGAAAAATTCTTTGGAATTTGTGGGGATTTTTTTCACTAAATGTGGAAAAAACTTTAAAATTTCATATTTTTTAAATTAATTTGCATATATTATTGCTGCCATTCTGCAGCAACACATTTTCCTCAAGTCACATCCCACTTACTGTGCCTTGCAATGTAAATGGCATCAGAGTCAACCAGATATTCATTTGCAGACAGCTGTTTTGGGGTTTTCCCCACACACTGCAATAAATGCTGGTTGTATGGGTGAGTAGCTTGAAATGGATAATGATCCTAATTAGGGAGAGGCATCATGTAGGTGTGTTTAAAACTATACACCATATGTTGCTCCATTGAAATTTTAAAAAATATTCAAAAAGGATTATGGGAAAGGAGCTAGGACTCTGCAGTGCCACCTATTGGATATAGCATATGTTGAGACTTGAAGATTATCTCCCTTGACTTCAATGGGGAGGTGAATATCTGGGCATATGTCGCTTTACAACTGGACTAAATATACAGGACAAAATTAATGTGCAATGAACATACCAAATTTTAAGATTTTCTTTCGCTCGACAATAGAAATGCCGTTAATATTTTGCAGGTGGAGTTACGCTTTGAAGCAAAAACCTAGGCTGGGAATTATACGACTCTCACTTTCATCCTCATTCCACTTCAGTTCAGAAGCCATTTGTTTAATCATTTACATATAAAGTTGTCATCCACTTCATAACGTGCAGCTCCGTATAGTGACGGGCTTCATGTGTTAGGTGGTGGCTCTGTCGCTGCACATTTTTGGCACATTTTCAATTAATGACTGCTTATTTTCATCCAGTCCTTCAGAATCCGGATAAAATGTGAACTGTGTCTTGTGTTTGAATACGAATGGGAATGTTTACTTTGCGGAAGTCCTTTGGTGTGTCATACAAACACCATCTGATCAGCATATGCCGCAAAAAACAATTTGAGATAATTAGAGCAAGTGAAATATAATATTTCATAAAAGGAACATCTTCCTTTTTCGTATCGTTGTGTAATTGAATTCATTTGACCGTCATAATGATTAATTGCTGTAACGAGGTATGCAATTAAAACATTTCCTGTAAACAATTAGTCTTAGTTTTTGCAATTTGTAAAGGGGAAAGAGTAGTCATTACCACCCTCCTTATCAGCTCCGCACTGACACTCTGTACTACTTTACAGGTTCTTCATTAAAAGCTGACAACATTTATAGTCATAAGGACTTTATGGACACATACCCACTCTACAATACTTGTAATGTTGTTTATGCAGGTAGGCACCCCTCTTAACCCCTTAAGGGGGTTTTCACATATAGAATTTCTGAAAGAATGCTAATTTTTGCAGTGTTCTTCCTGGTATTTTTTGCAGTTCTTGTATCAGAAAAAAATGTGAACGAACCGCTCGAGAAAAGGTTCATTCAATTCGAACTTTATGTTTTTTCTGAACTCGAGCAGAACCGAGCTTTTAATGGTTCGTGTAAAGTTCGCATTCGACAAACGTGTTCTGCGCACCATTTCTTACTTTCACTTTGCTTCTTCCTGTACTTTTGGCGGCCATCCAATTAGTGCAAACAATAGAGAAGTGTCTAAAAACGTCACTAGCGAGAGTGTAGGGATCTCATTGGCTGCTGAAATCACATGACTCATACGATTCTATCTATTACACTGTATTTCCAGTGGAGAAGAAACAGCACCGTTGCAAATTATAGGGACTTAACAACAGTAGTGATTTGCTGTTTTGCTACCAGGGTTCTTCCATGAGATCCTGTTCAACAGAAATTCTATTGAAAAAATTCTATTTCTAATCCTATTTGCTGGTTGCAAAATATAGGGATATTAGAACAGTTGTGATTTAGCTGCTTGGGGCCCTGAAATGGTTAATAGGTGACTGACGGCAGCCCTGGCTACCACTGTACCCCTTATAACTACAGACCTGCCAGCTGAACCTCCATGCTCCCCGTTGGGATGTTGGTGCCACCACTATATATGACATGTTGTTGGGCCCTGGTATAAAAAGTGATAGGGGGCTCCTGCCAGTTACCATGTGCCATTTCCAATACCGGTGTCTTCTTATGTGTTAAAGGAGCCCCGTAGCAGATGCTAGTGCTTTACCTCTTATAGCTACGCTGTCCTCATCTTTTCAGTTAGCCATGAAAAGGAATGAACTATTTTAACCTGTGATTTTTTTTTTCTGTGACTCTTAGAGCCACATTTTCTTCACTAAGTTGTTCCACGTATCCAGTTTACTGTTGTGGATGCTAATTGCAGCTTCTCCTCACCAGTATAGGTATAAAAATTAACCAGAACATCTTCTCCGATTGATTTTAATGGGGTTCGAAGTTCGGTTCCAGATCGTGTCGAACTTCGAACCGAACTTCTCAAAATTTGAGGTTCTAGTGGAACCCAAACTTTTTAGGGTTCGCTCATCTCTAGTGATAAGCTTTGAATCTATGATTTAGAGGGATCCAACTTCAGGGCATGAACACTACAACCCCTTCAATTAGTTATCAGCAAAAGTTTCAGGAGACTATCACCAGTCTTATATTCATGGCCTATCCAGAGAATAGATCATCAGTTTTATAAGGCTGATAATCCTTTTGATTATACCTCTCTGTTCTTTTAATCAATAAAAATGCCCACCTTTATTATTTACCGGGAGGGACTATAGGGGCACATTTACTTTTGGGGGGATAGCAGTGTTGGGCTTTATTACTGTGTGCGGGGGAGAAAAGGTGTATGATTACTGTCCAAGGGCACAAAGGAGTGTTATTATTTTTTAGTGGGCACAATCACAGGCATTATTACTATGTAGGGGCACAAAAAGGACATTATTACTGGATGGAACCTAAAAATGAACCAATTACCGTTTTTGGGCAACGAGACAATCACTGTTAATTATAATGTATAGTCTGCAAAGCACCTACATAAAACTGGTATCTACCCCTATATAGTCACTATATGGTGGTAAAAGTGATATTTAAACAGTGCTTTTGAATAAGTATATTGCAGTATGGTTATATTTTCAGCTTTTATATAGTAGTAATGGTCATGGTGTGACAGTACTATTTGGGCCTTGGATATTAGATATAATTGGCAATATTGGTCTTATTTATTACATTTTATTATTGGTTTTGTATTATTATTGTTTTATTTTGTTCAGTTACATTATGGTGGTAATAGTTGTTCCTAGTATGATGGTATTTAAGGGGTTGTCTCATTTCAAACATTGATGGCATATCGCTAAAATATGCCATCAATGTCAGAAGGGTGAAGGTCTCCCTCCATTCTGCGACCTGCACCTATCTCAAGAACAAGCCCTAAAACCTCTCAATTTTGAAAGGAGAAATAATTTGGACTCTCCCTTTAAAATCTATTTAGAGTTCCAGGTACAGCCGATCAACGTACTCGGCTGTATTTTGAATTCCCAATAAGGGAAATGGAAAAGTTCCGACCACATCTCCGTTCAAAGAGGAGAGGATTTGGGGTTTGCTCTGGAAGTAGGAGTGGGACCCGCACCTATGTGGCCAAGTGATATGCCATTGATGTTTGAAATGAGAAAACCCCTTTAAGTACATATGCATTTACTTTTTTTAATTTATGTATGTATGTATGTATGTATGTACTGTATGTGGGGGGAACATATACCTTTTACTCCTGATTTCTAAGACCTTAGTGATGCCCTCAGCCGCACTAGTGATTAGTGCTGCAGATCTCAGCACGCTATGTGTTGTTGGTACAATATTTCAGCATTAAGGCCCCTCTTTTAATTTTAAAATGGGTCACACTTTGTCTTAAACTGGCCCAGAGCCACAAAGTAAAATTTCCATATGTAACATATCATAACCATGACCACCATATATAGAGATTGGCGAATTTCCTGAAATTCGTTTCATTCACTTCGCCGAATTTCTCTGCAAAAAATAACTTCGTTCCGAATTACTTCGGGACGAATCACGTTAAAAAACAGCTATTTCCAGGCTGCACAGAGCCTGCAGGGTGCTATAGAACGTTGTATAGTTTCATAGTTTCATAGTTTGTAAGGCCGAAAAAAGACGAGACATCCATCCAGTTCAGCCTGTTGTGCCAAGATGTTGATCCAGAGGAAGGCAAAAAACCCCAATGAGGTAGAAGCCAATTGTTTCCCCATTTTAGGGAAAAAATTCCTTCCCGACTCCAATCTGGGAATGGAAAAATCCCTGGATCAATGACCCCTCCCCCAGAATCCTAACACTATAAAAATTTTTTATGTTATTATGCCCCCAAAAAAATTTCATCCAAACCCTTTTTTTAACTCGTTAGGAATTCATCAAAGGCCATGCATTAAAAAATGCAAAGGGGGCTTTTTTGGGCTTCATACAACAGTTGGTTGGGTTTTGTATTAACCGAAAATGAATGGGCCCCCAAATCCCTTTGAAAACGCTTTCACCCATAAAATTTTCCTTGGGCACCTTAAGGGGGCAAAACTGACCAAAAAACTGAAGCGGGGAAAGTTTGCCCGATAAAGTTTAAACCCAAAAAAGCTTGGGGAAAAAAAAAAAACTTTAGGCCCCAGGTGGCAACATTAAATGGGCAGAGTGTTTGGGGGGACCGCGGCAGCCACAAACACAAAAAAAGGGCAACGGGCACAAGACATTCTGGAGGGTGGGGAAAAAAAGAAAAGGCCACAAAGGGCACAATAACCAAAATGTGGAGGGGCCGGCCCGGGAGCACATGAGGCAGACAGTTTGGGACAATACAAAGTGTTGGGGAGGGGGACGGAGCAGCCCCCAGCAACCATGAGGGCAAACCCTTGGGACAATGACAAAAAATTTTGGGAGGCATACGGCAGCAGCCAAGCACAAGGGATGAGGCGGGGAAAAGTTGGGACAAAGACACAGTGTGTAGGGCAAAGCAGCAGCCACAAACCGGGAAACATGATCCCCGACAGGGGCCACAAAGACACAGTGTGTTTGGCACAGCAAACAGCATGAAAATTCCCGACAGTTGGAACCAAAAGACAAAAGTGTGAAATTTTCCGGCAGCAACCACAAGGCAGCAAGATAGACAAACAGGGGGCCCCCAAATGACATTCTTTGGGGGTGGCAAAAACAGGAGTAGGCCACAGGAGTGGGAAAAATGACACAGTGTGTAGGGGCCCCGCCAACAGCCAAAAGCCCCCCAAACATGAGGTCCCAAAAATGGCACAATCACATTCGGGGGGTTTGGGAAAAACTTGGGGTAGGCCACAGGGAAAAATTTACAATGACAGAAGTGGAGGTGACGGCGGCATGAGCAACACATGAGGGCAAACAGGGGCACAATCACATTCTGGGGGGTGGCAAAAAGGGGTTAAGGCCCAGGGGTGGGACATGACACTAAAGGGGGGTCACGGGAGCAGCCACACACAGCAAGAGGCCCGACAGTGGCACAATGGGCACAGGTGTTTTTGGTACGGCAAACAGCCACAGCAGCAAACATGAAAGGGCAGACAGTGGCACAATGGGCACATGTGTTTGGTCACGGCAAACAGCCCCCAGCAAAAACATCCAAAGAAAATTTCCCCGCCCAGTTTGGGAACAATTGACAGGGGGAAAAACAAATTTTGGAGGTCACAGCACAGCCAAAAGCAGCAGCATAAATTTAACCCGGGACACAATTTACACAGTTTTGTAGGGGCCACGGGCAGCAGCCACAGCAGGGAGCAAAGGGCAGACATTTGGGAAAAATTACACAGTGTGTCGGTCCACGGGCCCCGCTTTCCAACAGCATCCCCCAAAGAAAAGGGATCAGGACAGGGCACAATGGGCAAAGGGAAAAAAAGGGGGGTCACGGCAGACCACACAGCAGCATGAGGTCGACATGGCACAATGACAGAGGTTTTTGGGGGGGGTCAAACCAGTCCCTGGGGAAAGATTGGGTTTGGGAAACAATGGAAAAAACTCGCAGGGTTTTGTGCTGAGGCGGTATTTTAACCCAGACCCCATTTCTTTACAGTTTTTTGGGGGGGCTCATGGCTGAAAGTAGTCGAACCCCCCTAAGGGGGATTGGTTTGGGGAAAACCTGCCGATTTTCCCCCCCTGAAATTTATCTTGACAAAGGCCCGCTGTTTTCCAAAATTTCCTTTTGGGGGCAAGTCGGGTTCTCCCCTTTGGGGGAACGAGGGCCCCTGCCCCCACAACCCCCCCTGAACCACACTACTGGGCCGGGCCCGGACAGCTTCCCACCCGCACAAAATCCGGGAAGTTTTTGGGGCCCCACAACCGTTTGGGGTGCCCCCTTTGTCCACGGAAACTTTTAAAAATTTGGGGGGGCAGAGTGCTTTTTCCCAATTTTTGGCCACCACCCTTTTTTTTTCAGGGTTTTGCTCCAGGTTCCCGTTTCTGCTTGCTGCTGGCGACTGCCCCCTCCTAGGGGGTGAAGGAAAACTGCTCATCATTGACTCCCGACTTAAAAATTTCTGCCTTTATGGAGCCCGGTAAAAAATTTGCCCCCCGAAACCCCCCCAAACCCTTCCCCCCGGGGAGCCCGCGGCAAATAGTTCTGAGCGCGAAGAAAACCCCCCGGGCCCGACCTTTCAGAGAGGGAAAGATGCCCCCACATGGGCCCGCCCGGGCCAAAAGACTAGGAGGATTTCCCCATAGGGATTTGAAATTTGGGCCTCCCTCTCAATAGCTGGGAAAAAGGGTCCCATTTTTGGACCGGTAAGGGGGGTCCAATAGGGTGGGAGCCAAAGACATCCCTCCGCCGGATTTCTGACTATTTGGCCCGTCACAGCCAAAGGGAAATCCCCAAGCTGCGGGGCCCTCTCACAATTTACCCCCAGGGGGTTTCCCCGCCTCCATCTCCACTGTAAACTGGCCCTGGTGCCTGCGGGTCATCCCCCTCTTTTTCCTTAACTCCATCTAGCTCCTCCAGCTGCCCTGCCCTTTTCTTTGTCCATTTGGGAGAAAATCCAATCCAAATTTCCCCCAGACCAAACTTTTGCCCAAAGTCCTCCCCTCCCCCCTCCTCCCCTTTCAGTCCCCACCAGACTCATGTGGGGGGAACCCCGGGGGGGAGATGGGGGGGGGGAGGGGGGGGCCACCTTTTCCAGTCCCCTGCCCAGACAAGATTTTTTCCCGCATTTTGTTCCAAAGGGCATGAAGCATGGAATGACGTTATTCCAAACCCCTATCCCCCGGCGACTGACAAATAACGTCCCCTCCTTGAATTGGGCCCCCAACAAACCAGGTGTAACGCATAAGGGTGCCACTTTGGGTACATCAAAAAATTACACAGGGGGGTAACTTTCTTCCGCCCGGAACATCAAAAAATCATTAATGGCCTTTCCCCGTTTTATACATCGGTCCAACATTTGGGAGGCTGGGGAAATTCCCCCCGGGTGGGAAAATCGCAAATCAAAATTGCGTTGGGGGAAAGGGTTTTCGCCCTCCGCAACTCGGGGGGAGGGGTGTTCCGGCTTTGTACAAATTTGGGAAAAATGGGATTTCACAGTTTCCGGCCATTTTCAGAATATTCTGAAGGTTTAGTTTTTGACTTTTAAAGGGAACCTTTTCACAACCAGATTTAACCGTGCGCCATGCCCCGGGCCAAAGGACCAAACCCCCTCGTCAGCATCCCCGGGCACCAAAGTTCCTCCCCTTTTTCCCTCAACCCTTGGGTTCCCCATTTGCAGTTGGCGCGAGAAAAAGCCCCACATTTGATTTCTTTCTGCATACGCGGAGCAGTTTTTTCCCCCCCTTGTGACTTCTTTCCCGAGGGGAACCAGGTGTAGAACGCGGACACCGCGTTCCCTACACAGTTCTATTATTGGGGCATACTTTTGGAGGCTAGATGGGGGGTGGAGGAGGAGGGGGCGGGCCTTGGGGGCAGGGGGCCGCAGTTTGACAACGTGGGAAAGGGGGGCAAAACGGCGTCCCCCCTGGGCCCAAATTGTTGGGGTGCCTGGGCCGGAAGCACATTCACCCAGTGGGGGCCCTAAAGGGCAGGTTTCTGGCCCTTACCGTAGTTTTCAGCTCCAAGACTCCCCCGCCGGGGCCCCCTTGGAACCAAAACCCATAAGCCAAGGACGGCCCACCCCTTTTTTTCTAAACCCATTTTTTGAAGTGCTTTAAATTTCCTTTTTGGGGAAAAGAAATTTCGGCTTTGGGAAATCCCCCAAACTCGGTTTGGCACAAGCCATTTTGTTCAAATGAACGGGGGCAGATCCACCATTTTTGAAAAGGGGGGGACTGCAAACCAAAAACTTGGGGCAGAGCACGGGCAAGGCCCGCACCCCTTTTGGATGGGTTGGGGGCGCATACGTTTGGTTTTCTTTGCCCAAACGCCTCGCGAACGACTCGGGGCCTTTTGGGAAAATAGCGAGGAGCAGGGGCAAACTGGGGCCGGGAATGAAAGTCAAAGAAAACAGCTCCCCTTTTGCAAGGTGGTTTGGGGGCCTTGACTGTCTGCAAGGCAAAGCTGCCACTGGGCCGCTGCTTGCTGCGGGTTTCGGGCGGCAGGATGGACCACCACCCGTTTACCCCCGTTTTCTCCCAGGGCCCCCGGGTGGGAAAGCTGCAAAGTGGGTTTACCCCAGGGCCTGGAGCCAACGTTAGCTCCCTGGCCAAAGCTTCCCCTTTTTTTGCTTACAATTCTACATAACCCATATTCGGCCCTCCGGGGTCCCTTTTGGGAAAGAACGCCCCACCGCCAGTAAACGGGTTTTAAAGCCAACGCTTTCCCCGGGGCCCGAAAAACTACTGCCCCCCGCTGAGCCCCCCGGGGCAGCTACTTTTTTGGAACCCGCGTAGCGGGTTTTTTTCCCCAAGGCCGGGTTGGGTCCCCACCTCCCCGACTGCTGCTATCCGCCCAGTCCCCCGGCCACAAAGACCCACTGCTGGGTGCCCCGCTGCCCTTTACCCCCTAGCTTACGCCCTCCTTTCTTCCTGATATGATTAAGCCCTTGCCCCCACCCGGCTCCCCAAGTGGGGGTCGGGTACATCATCATCTATTGGTTTCATCGTCACTGCTGGGCCTCATCAAACCCTCCCTTTGGGAAGCAGAGGCTGACCCCCTTTACAACAAGGGCCTTTCCCCTGGGCCCCCTCCCCCAACATCTATACTTTTCCGCCTACTGCAAGAAGTAGGGGATAATTTGGCCCCCTTCTTCGCTCCAAGGTAGCTGCTGACTGCCCCCCCAAATTGTTTTATCCCCGTTTTAAAAGTGGCCCCTGACCCAGGACCAAAATAGTAGGGTCTCTGGCTGAGGGGAAACCCGGATGGGAAAAGAGGGGAGGGTTTAGGCAGGTGAGGGCCCCCTACCCCTCCCCGGGGGCCCTGCCAACAAAGGGGTTTTTGTCCCGACGTTTCCCCCCGACTCTTGGGTGGGTTGTAATTTTCATCGGGAGGAATTGATGAAACCCTTGTCAACCAATCAAGAACCCTTTGGGGTTTTCTTGTTTATACAAAAGGGCCCCTAAAGACAACGGCAGTTGTGGCTCAAACCGATGACCCCCGCTCCGTCCCCTTTTCCCCGTCCCGCACCGGGCCCTTAATGTTTTTTGCCTCTGCCCCTCGCCCGGTGAAAGCCTGCCACCTCTCCTTTCTGACCCTACTGTTGTTTTTAAAAAGTACAACACTTTTTTGATAAGATATCTGAAAATTTATAAATACACACCCTGGGAATTTTCTCAAATGAACCCACCCAAAAAAGCTTGGGAACCCTGGGTATTTAAAAGGCCTCCACAAAAGGCAGGGAAAAAATTTACTTTTATTTTGCCTTTTAAAAAATCTGTTATTTTAACTGAATATAAAACCAAAAGGGGTTAATTAACCTTCAGATATGAATTATGCACAGAATTTTTTCTGTTTTGGGGGAAAAAAAAAAGTTTCTTTTAAATGAGTACAACTGCAAACAACCTTAATTAACCCCTTGGGTGTAAATTGCGCAAAAGAATTGGCAACCACAAACTCAAACTTTGTAGCGTGTTACAATTGGGTTTTTTTACCCACACAACAAGAGAAAAAAAATTGGGGAATTAAACTTTGGGTTGTGGAATTTTGCTACAGGGAAAAAAGTATTAAAATTTTGGCTTGAAAAAAGCGGTTTCTTTTTTATCACCACAGCGAAAAACAAAGCCTTTTTAATTTAAAACCCCCGGATGTAAATTGCCCAAAAAATTGAAAAGGGCCCCCAAAAAAAAAACTAAAAAAAAATATCTTTTTACGTGTTACAATGCGGGGTTTTTTACCCACAACCCCAAGAGAAAAAAATTTTAAAAACCCCTTTTCTCTTTTGGGGTTTTAAAAACCAAAGGAAAAATTTTATATTTTTGGCGTTGAAAATTACGGTTTTTTTGGGATCCCCCACAGCTGAAAAGCCCAAACCCTTTAAAAAAAACCCCCGGAATTTTAAATTGCCCCCAAAGAAAATTTACCCCCCACAAACTGTACTTTGTTTGCCTTTTTTACAATTTGGGGGTTTTTACGCTACACCAAAAAGAATAAAAATTTTAATTAACCTTCCCTTGTGAATTAATTTCTACAAAGGAAAAATGTTATATTTTGGGATTGAAAATGGGTTTTTTTGGGGTCACTACAGCTGAATAACAACGCTTAAATTTTAACCCCCGGATGTAAATGCGCCAAAGAAATTTAGCAGCCAAAAAAGAAGTTTTAATTTTTTATTGTAAAAAAGCTGTTTCTTTAAATTTAATACAACAGGAACTGGGTTAGAACCCCCTTGGATATTCAATTTCTGTGGAGCAAAAGGGAAATTTTAAAAGTATATGCAGGGTGCAGTTTACGCCAAAACTGGATTTCAGATCAATTTCCCCAAAAAAACAAAAAATAGAACGGTTAAAAAAAAAACAGTCTCTGAAACAAGCCCGAGACACCCCCCAAAAAAAATCGCTGTTAAAAAATCAATTCTTCAGTAACAATCAGCCACGGGACACCCTTTCCCCGACAGTAAAAGCTTTGTTTGGCAACTTTTTAAAATTAAAAACAGGAGCGCCCGCGGGGAAAAAATTTTCATGGGCACGCCCATCTTTTCGGTATGCCCCCGCCCCCTTTAAAAACCACACCCCCTTTCCCCCTAAATGCATAAACCCGGGTTTTTTGGGAAAAAAGCCAAATTTGATGCCCTTATTTCCAGGTGTAACCCCCCATTTAAGGGAGGTTATGCCCCTTAAAAGGGAGGTTGTGCCCCCTTGTACCAAATGATGCCCCCTCCCGTAGCCAGGAGGGGCCCCCCCCTTTTTTAGCCAGGTAGGGGGTGCCCCCCTTTGTTTGCCCAAAGGGAGGTCCCCCCATTGTTTGGGCCCGGGAGGTGCCCCCATTGTTTGCCAAAAGGGAGGGGCCCCCAATTTTTTTGCCAGGTAGTGCCCCCATTGTTTGCCAGGATTTGCCCCCCCCCTGTTGCCAGGGAGATGCCCCCCATTGTTGCCAGGGGAATGGCCCCCCCCGGGTTTCCCAGGGAGGGCCCCCCCTTTTTGCCCAAAGATGTCCCCTCCGTTTTTCCAGGTAAATGCCCCCCTGGTTCCAAAATAGGGGCCTCCCATTTTTTGCCCGGGGTTTTTCCCCCCCTTTTTTTTTCCAGGGAAATTTCCCCCATTTGGTTTCCAGGTAGGGCCCCCATTGGTTGGGCCCCCAGGGGTTTTGTTTCCCCCCCTGTTTGGGCCCAGGTAGATTTTCCCCCCCTTTTTTGCCAGGTAGAATTTCCCCCCCCCCTGTTTGCCAGGTTGGCCCCCTTTTTTTGCCAGGTAGATTTCCCCCCTGTTTGCCCCGGGGAATGCCCCCTCCGGGTTTTCCAGGGGAGTGCCCCCCTTGTTGCCAAAGGGGAAATTTTCCCCCTCAGTTGCCGTTAGTGCCCCCTCAGTTGCCCCGGTAGTGCCCCCTTTTTTGCCAGGTTTGTGACCCCCTCTGTTGCCCCGGTAGATGTCCCCCTTTTTGCCAGGGTTTAAATTTCCCCCATTTTTTTGCCAGGGAGAGCCCCCCCCCCCTATAGCTAATTAAAAAAAAAATAATAAAAAAACCACTTTCCTCACCAAAGGCCCCCCGCAGCCGGGGGCCGGGTCCGACGATCTCCTCCAGCCGGGCAGGGGGAAAATGAGAGCAGGGCCAGGGGCCCCTTTCCCCCCCCCGCAGCCCAGCGTTTTACTTTTCCCCTTTCGCCGCTGAACCCGTAAAAGTGCGGGGGCAAAAAAACCCGGGGCTGTAAAATACAGGGGGGGGGGGGAAGGGGAGCAAACCCCCCCCTGCCTTTTCCCCCCGGGACAAAAGGGGGACTCCGGGGGGGGTGAAGCGGGGCGCGGGCCGCTTTACCCCCTGTAGGAGCGGCCCGGGGCCCCCAGAGTAAAAAGCACTACGTTTCTCTTGTCGCCGGGGCCATTTTTAAAGGGAAACCCCCCCCCCTTCTGGGGGCGGGAGGAATTCCAAAAGGCCCCCGGGAGGGCGGGAGGGGGACCCCAAAAAAGCGGAACCCCCCCCCCAAAAAGGGGGAGTTGGCAGTAGCGTCAGTAGGGGTATGCTCCCCGTGTCGCCCCCGGACTTTTATGAGTGGGTGCGTCACAAAAACCCCCCCGGGCTCTGATTGGCTTCTCTCTGAATGTCATGCAGGGTATCCCCTTTTCCCCCGAGTGCTTTGCCCCGTTAGCGCCATGTGCTCGCAGCCCTTTTATCAATCAAAAACACACTCTTTCACCCAAGTCCCCCAAACTTCGACTTCGTTTGAAACCATTTTTTTTGAAATTTAAACGAATTCCACTTCGTTTGAACCAATTCGCCCATCTTAACCTATATGTAAAAATTTTATCTCAAGTCATCTTAAGTGGTTTCATGGGGTTTCTGGGGGTAATCCGAGGCCTGGGAAAGGTTGCTTTTCATAATCAAAAAGCCCCGCAAGGGGGGTACGTGAGCCCTGCCGAAAACCCAGCCCACGGGCCCTGCCTACTTGACGTGCTGCCTAGGCGGGAATGGCAAAATGGGCGACAGTCCCCGCCGCTAAGGGGCTGGGGTTTTCAGCAGGAGGGAAAAGTCGGGGGACAGTCTGGGTCATAAAAAACGAAACGCCAAAGCCAAAAATCAAACCGGGGGATAAACAAAAAGCGAGGTAAAAAGCCAACCGGGCGGGGGTCCCAAATCAGAAGAAAACCCGGGGGTCAGGAGAACAAGCGGGGTCTTTACCAGGTAAGATAAAAACGAACAAACCCAATTAAAAAAGGGCACCCAGGAGAATTTCGCGGGCGCAGCACTCAGCTGCAGGGAGTTTTTAAATGTGCCCCGACCCCCGTAGTGATTGGAGGGCCTCGGGTCCTCCCTTGGTGGGGCGCCGTCCCCCTGTCGGGAGGGGGGGACTTCTGTCATCAACACCCCCGCAGACTGTTATCAGGGTGGGGTCGCTGTCAGCTGTGCAGATCTTCTTCCTGAAAAGCCAAGCGTCCCCCGCCTGACACAAATATTCAGAATTAATGTTTAATTTTTTTTATGTTTCGTTAACCTAGAAAAAACCTGTTTTTTTTCTTCCTGTTTAGATACCTCCCCTGCTAAATAATGTATTAAAACACAGTTGATTCTCCGTTAGGATATGTCAGCAGTTTTTCTCCTTTGCATTTATCTCAATCCTTGGTTCTGGAGGAAAGATATGAACAACCACTTGCCACTTGGATGCAAAACATTTATAGTATTTAGTTCTTAAATATTATTTATGTTTTGAGCTCTTGTAAAAATACAAAGTTCCTATTCTATGTTTTATTCCACAGACATTAAGTCAATTTTTAAAATCAGTAGTGGTTGACAGAAAATTGTGCTGCGGCATATTGGTGCCCAGCGGTTACAAAAAATCACTACATAACATCTTGTCCTATTGTAGAAAAATAGGTTTGGTAAGAGAAGGTTAATTTGTCAATTCTTCATGGTTTTCAAAATCTCGGCTTGCTGTCACTTAAAGGCCTCGTTCACACGGCTTATTTGTCCGCGGATTGGCGCCGTACTCCGCGCCGGATTTGCGCTGCAGTACGGCGCCAATCCGTCGGAGTAATTACGGTAATCCACTGCTCTCATAGAGAACAGTGGATTCCGTCGCTCCTCCCCGCTCGGCGAATCCGCCGCGTGGGGAGAAAGTGACATGCACATTATTTACGGCGCGTACGCGCCGTAGATAATGACAGTCTATGGGGCCGGGGAGTGGCGCCCCCGCCGCGCTCCGGCCCCGCCCCCATCCCGCCCCTTATTCACGCCGGATTTGCGAGCGCAATCCGGCTCACAAATCCGCCGTGAATAAGCCGTGTGAACACGGCCAAAAGGAACCTTCATAGCGGATGACAAGCTGTCCCAGTCATGTGAAGGACACACAGGTGCATGACTCATTACAGTCCATTATTTAGATTTCTGTCCTGTAACAAACCATACACTTGCGTGTCCATCACTTGCCCAGGACAGACTTTCATCTCTCAAAAGTAATCAATTACCAAGGTTCTAACATAATAGCAACAAGCACAGATAAACTGTGAATAATGTTGCACTTTGAAATTAGGTAAATGTCAAATTCAAACCCAATGTACGTGCTTCAGTTTGGGTTGGCCGGAATTAATTTTTGGTGTAAATCATCAAAAAATTGTCTGTACCGTGACACTTATGAATTTGAGTTAGGGTTGATTAAGTTGTTTTAAGGGTTACTTCACCAGTCCTGCGACATGACCCTCTCACTGTGGCCTAACTTTTCTTCTGCTGTTCACTTTCTATTACTTAACCCCTTGCCGACACATGATATATCCATATGTCATGGTGCTGGTAAGGTTCTGTATAGTGGGATAACCAAGTAATCCTGCTATATAGAAGGCGGATGTCAACTGCTAATTTTTTCCCTTTTTAAATATGAAAAATATCAAAATTTCAAATCACCGCCCTTTTACCATTTTACAAATAGAAAAAGTTAAATCATAAAAAGTTACTCATAATTGGTATCGCTGAGTCTGTAAAAGTCCAATCTTTAGAAATTTTCATCTTCTACAATGTTTAGCGCTCGGGATAAATGATGTTATAATTTAAAACACCAAAATTGCTGTTTTTTGTTCTTTTCACGTCTCCAAAAATTCAAATAAAAAGTGATCAAAAGGCCACAGCTATCTCAAAATATTACTAATAAAAAGTACACTTCAGCCCACCAGAAATGTACCATCTCCCAGGTCCATAAATGGAAGTACAAAAAGTTATTGATCGCAGAGAATGGTGCTACAGTGCAAATTTAAAAAATAGAAAATGTTTGGATTTTTTATTATGGTACTGAACATAACAAAAACAACATGTATTTGGTATTGCCGGAATTGCATCAACCTGCATAGTACAAATAACACATCATTTGTACCAAAGAGTGAACGCAGTAAAAACAAAACATGGCGTAAGTTTGTTTTTTCTTTCACATTTCACCCCACAGAATTTTTTCATTGGTTTCCCAGTATATTCTATGGTGCATTCAATAACACTATTTGAAACTACATCTTGTCCCACAAAATAAAAGCCCTTAAATGTCTATGTAGATGGGAAAATAAAAAAGTTATGGC
The DNA here is from genome assembly GCA_025379985.1 of Phyllomedusa bahiana. NCBI lineage: Eukaryota > Metazoa > Chordata > Amphibia > Anura > Hylidae > Phyllomedusa > Phyllomedusa bahiana. The sequence goes on from JAODAL010005211.1 coordinate 138,355, forward strand.
TCTTTGAAGGCGAGGAGGAAAAAAACTTAGGGCCACATGTATGAACCTGTTTAGGTCTAAAACTCACTTTTTTGCCCATAGTAGCCTATGGGCAAAAAAGTGAGTTTTAGACGTAAACAGGATCATACATGTGGCCCTTAGGGCCATATTATTACAACCGGCTGTCAGGAAGGGGTTAATATTAGGCTAAATGTTATGGTAATCAGATGTGACATTGTACTTTGGTTTGCCACTTCCACTTACCGTCACATTAGTCCTATGTTCATGTTACAGGAAGTGAAATCGGAGGGGACATCAGACAGGAAGTCAGAGTTGTGTTGCCAGAGCAGTCCGTTAACCCCTGAAAGTCCTTAAAAACCCCAATTTAGGGATTTAGTTAGAGAAAAATTTTGGGATTGCCACATCCCAAACCCAAATTTATTTCACAAGTTTTATTGAACCTGTGATGAATCAAATAGGACCCCATTCAAGCAACACTAACCTTGACAAGTAGATATAGAAAGCATGTCATAATAACTAAAGTATATAATTTAATTTTACAATGAATAACACCCATTTGATAAAATCTGATGTCTGTGTAAGACTGATTTGAATTTAAGACATCTGTGGGCCAAACAGCCATCTGCTTGAGTTCTCACTAAACATATTGTATACATGAAAACCAGCCAAGTGTTTTGGTTTTGTCAATGGGGATACAACATTGGTTCCGGAAACCTCTGTCACTGCTTTATCTCCTGGCAGGGCTAGAGGGTTGAACATGCTGAAATTCATCCTGTGCCCTCCCTGTTTCCCCCCCATATGGGGATCACTCAGAAGAACTCCATATACAGTAAATTAATGTAAATAAGCACCCAGTGTCGGATTGGGGGGTCTGGGGCACACAGAGGAATTGATCTCGGGGGCCCACCCTACTGTACATGAAAATATTACCGGCCTCTCGGACGTAAATGCGCCCATTTTACCACATAATACAGTGTGCAAAACAGAACGGTATTGTGTAGTACAATAGCAAGTTAGTCACTCATTTGTCAGTCTAACATATCATAGACACAGGGCTAAGTAGCTCCATCCACATCCCACCACTAGCCGACATACAATATCTCCCTCCACGTTTCCCTTGGTCACGCACCTCACCACCTTCTAAAATAAACACCAGCAAGAAAGAAAGTCTAACTCCTATCACAGGGTCAGGTGTTCCCTCACATTTACAATCAGGAACACATGTACGCTGCCACTATACCCATGCCGATATAACCTACAACACCGCTATATAGAGACCACATAGAGGTCCAACACCAGCTCAGGTATAACCTACAACACCATATGGAGACCACATAGAGGTCATGAAAAAACTTTGAGACTCTCGGTTCACATATCATGATCGGGAACATGTTTTAAGCTGGCCCACGGACTTCAACGTGGTCTCAAACCCGGGCAGTCCTATCCTATCTTTACCTCTAAATCGAGCCAATCAGGCCTCTCACTGGGTCACCGACCTCCATTATTCAGAGAGAAAAAAAAAAAAAAAATAAAACACCCCCAACCTGCAAAGCTGCCCTTCTTATGACAGCCTGTGAGGGGTGGGCGGGGGGACAGAAACCCAAAATGGAAGCCCCCCTTCCTTTCCATATAGGTTAAAATCAATGTACACCAAAAGTATAACGTATGTTTCTGCACCCCAAAAACATTCTGAAAAAAACGTATGCAAACCTGGGTGCCACTGGCAGGGCTGCGGCACACATGTAATTATACATGTACACACACAGACCGCCACCAGCGGCACATTTCTGCAAAAAGGGCAAATACACTACGTCGAAATCCCTAAAGAAGCATTTATGCTATCTATCATACATGAAAAAACTTTGAGACTCTCGGTTCACATATCATGATCAGAACATGTTTAAAAGCTGCCCACGACTTCAACTTGGTTCATAAGGTCAGCACCAGCTCAGTCACATCACATTACAGTGAATACAGCGTTGATCCAATATAAAAAGTAAAATAACCCCTGACATCAGGGACTCACCGAAGATGTCTTATCTGATGAGTCGTTCTCTTCTCTCATGAGTTGTTCTTATTCCCTTTTCTTCTGCTTTCGTTCCACCCCGCCATGAGACTTGTCCCGGCCACCACTCATCCCTGCAGAAATTACACACAAATATCTTAGAATCCTCAATTTTCCAGCATTTTCTTTACCTATTCCCACCTCTGTACAAGTTTCCCGGGGGTGGGAGAGCGGGTACAAGCCATAACTTAGAGGCCTAGTATCCTAAGGGGTTGGAGGGTGAGGAAAGGACTAACCCCCTGGAGATAATGCTACAACTATGGGCTGCTTCCCGCTCAATTATATTACCAGGTAAGTAGGCAAGACTCTAGGTAGGTAGGCAAATAGCCAAGGCCCCAGGTAACTAGCCCTCTTTAGGTAGGTAGACTCCCGATGGATAAGTTGGAAGCCCAGCCCCAGGTAGGTTGGTGGGTACCTAGCCACGGGTGGATAGGTAAACAGCCCCCAGTTAGATAAGCAGGCCCCAGTTAGGCACGTTCATAGGCTACAGTTAGGTTGGTGGACCCCAGTTAGGTAGGCTGTAGGTAGGTGTTGGTGTCCCAATTAGTTAGGCTGTAGGTAGGTGGTTGCCCCCAGTTAGGTAAGCTGTAGGTAGTTAGTGTCCCCTTTATATAGACTTCAAGCAGTTAGGGACCCCCTTTAGGTAGTATACAGGCAGTTAGGGCCTCCTTTAGGTAGTATAAAGAAAGTTAGGGGTCTCCTTTAGATAGTATACAGGCAGTTAAGGCCTTCTTTAGGTAGTATACAGGCAGTTAGGGGTCTAGTTTAGGTAGCATACAGGCAGTTAGGGGCCCCCTTTAGCTAGTGTGCAGGAAGTCAGGGCCCATCCTTTAGCTAGTGTGCAGGAAGTCAGGGCCCACTCTTTAGCTAGTGTGTAGGTAGTCAAGGCCCCCTTTAGGTAGCCATGGCCCCCTTTATGTAGCCAGGGCCCCCCTTTATGTAGCCAGGACCCCCTTTATGTAGTCAGGGCCCCCCTTTAGGTAGTCAGGGCCCCCCTTTATTAGTCAGGGCCACTTTTGTTAGTCAGGGCCCCCTTTATGTAGCCAGGGCCCCCTGTTATGTAGCCAGGGCCCCCCGTTATGTAGCCAGGGCCCCCCGTTATGTATCCAGGGCCCCCCGTTATGTAGTCAGGTCCCCCATAGTTAGTCAGGGCACCCATAGTTAGTCAGGGCCCCCTTAGTTAGTCAGGGCCCCCATAGTTAGCCAGGGCCCCCCTTTATGTAGTCAGGACCCCCTTTATGTAGCCAGAGCCCCCTTTAGGTAGTCAGGGCCCCCTTAGGTAGTCAGGGCCCCCCTTTAGGTAGTCAGGGCCCCCCTTTAGGTAGTCAGGGCCCCCCTTTAGGAGTCAGGGCCCCCCTTTAGATAGTCAGGGCCCCCCTTTAAGCAGCCAGGGCCCCTCTTTATGTAGCCAGGGCCCCCCTTTATGTTGCCAGGGCACCCCTTTGTTAGCCAGGGCCCCCCTTTTGTAGCCAGGGCCCCCATTTAGTAGCCAGGGCCCCCCTTAGTAGCCAGGGCCCCTGTAGGTAGATTTAAAAAAAAAAAAAAAAAAAAAAAAAAAAAAAACAGCCACTTACCTCACTCCGGCTCCCAGACGCTCCGAGCTCCCTGCTGGCTCCTGCCGTCCTGCATAGGTGGCGTGGTGAAGTGACGTCACCGCGCCACCTACGTCAGCAGTAGGGGCCGGTGCCTGGCAGGCTGAAGGCCTAACACCTTCAGCCTGCCCGGAGATCAGCGGAGCGCAGCGCTAGTGGCGCTACGCTCCGCTGACACCGTGCAGCCCCGGGAGTCGGGGGCAATTTGTCCCCAACTCCCGTGCCAGTCTCTGAACGTTCGGGATGCGGGGCCTGGGCGTTCAAGGACTGGATGCGGCGGACAGGCCCCGGGAAGCGGCGGCACTGCCTCCGTGGCCCACAGCAGCTCGGGGGGGCCCACCAGGGGATTCACCGATCCCCCGGCGGCCCAGTCCGAGCCTGTAAGCACCCTTACTAACTGTACTCTAGATGCAGCATGACTCATGGGCATAACTACAGCTGTTGCAGCTAAAATACCACTTATGGGTCCCAAAGGTTGAGGGGGCCTTCTGAGGAGCACCAACATTGTTCCCGTTTATGGGGAATAACAAGTTAGTGGCTTACTGTTATCTAGCACTATCTAGCACTATGTGAGTTCTCTGATATATGGAGCTGTTATTCATTGCTTTAATTATTGACACTTATGGGACTGTTTCAGTTTCTTCTTACTAAGTGGTTGGGCCCATCTGATTTTGCTATGGGTCCCTAGTTAAACTGCTTGCAGTATTTTGTAGACATTCTATGAAGTCCTCAGACTGGTGGGTTCTTTTCCATTTAGTTGACAAAGGAGGATACTATGATTTTAGTAGTCATTGTATTCTATGTACATTTTTGGATTTACCGTTATCTGAGATCTGGAGACATCTTTATAACATGTATAATGCCTTTTACAGAAACTGCAGGCACATCCTGTGTTGGTGTGTGCACAGGTATATCTTGTTTGCTATCTGAAATCCAAAGCTATTATCTTGTAGTCTGTTTCAGATATGATTGTCTTTCTGCAACAATAGTGTTTATATGTAAAGTAAGGGATGATAGAAGTTACTTTACAATTAGGAGTAAAGGCTATTGCAAGATCAATGAATTATTTGGTCATAGGTAAAATTGTTCAATTGGGTTGTATATATGTAAATGACTCCTAAGATCTAGGACAAACATTAGCACAATAGGAAAAGCTGAATAGTGTTACCCATACACATGAGCAATGGCCTTCAAGTCCTCATGTACATTTGGTTCAGATACCGTGAGTCAGATAAGTATGTATATGATCACAGAAGGGAGATAGCTGGTTTTCATCTATCTGGAAAGGAAACTAAGGGTGCTATGTCCCTCATGAGGGACAAATGAGCTTTCTCTGAACCCTTAGAGATTATTGTCAGATGGAATGTGGCAAAAAAATCATCTCTTCTCTGCCTTTTTGCTAAGATCAAGTATAGTATTTGTTCTGATCAGTCCATTGGCGGAGATGGCAAGCTGCTATAGGGGACAGATGCGGCACACTTGGGGATTTAGGAAATGGGTGTACGTGGTTCGCATCATATATGTGGACCATTGGATCTAAGCCAAGAGGGCTAAAGCGGAAGCCCTAAATGCATAGTGCCCAGAAGTGGGGACCTTAGGGTGCCAGAACTTTAATTTTTCACATTCCCATTGAGTACACACCTTTATTCCCCAGCCTTCTAGCTTGGCAATATGAGGAATTTTTTATAATTTCGGACAGATGTCCGGGCAGTATTCATTGTGCTCATTCACATTTATTTAAGTTTTCACGTCACTATGTCTTCTGTGTGTCACGTTTTATGTGTGAGGATTGAGGGATGCGATCCCCTTTTGGGACCCTCCCTAGGTCCAGGGAGAGAATGTCTGGCCATCTGGTTCCTTTCTCTCCTGCAACCCTGGCTCTGTTTGGAAAACCAACTAGTTGGCTCCTTAGTTGAGATTTGGGCTAATCACCCAATCTGATGCAAGGAGTTAGTTTTGGGCCTTCCTCCACTTCACCAAAGGAGAACATGTTTCTTGTAACCTCTTGCAGGTGCTTTGGGCCTGTAGAGGAAGCGGGATATTAGGATTAGCGGGGGCCCATCTCTTTTTAAAGTGGGTCTGCAATAGATTGCATAATTATGCACTTTTTTATGCATTTGGGTGACAAGCACATTCTTAGGGCTTTCACGAAAAAAAGAAACTGGCAAAAATCATCTCATATATCAGTTAAAAGCTCATATCCACCCTTGAATGCAATTTTGTTTTTGAAATGCAAGAAACTTACTGTATACTGATGTCATGATCATGCCCAGCAAACCCCTAGCTTTGGGCTCTGGTCGCCGGCCACGGTCAGAGGGGCGAAAGACATGGTTTTTTACCAGAGGCCTTGTATTGGTTTTACTAGTGTGAACTTGGTCTGTTTCTCTGTGTGCTTGATTGATTCCTGGCCAACGCCCGTGGCCAGGAATCTTCCTACACACTCTTAGTTAACTTGGTTCCTCTTAATGGACAGCCCTGATCTCCTATCCGCTCTTGTGTTTCCTTGCTCTGTTCATTCCCTATTTAAGGAGTCATTTCACTTCCTGCCTTGCCTGCTATAGAGTCTGTTTACTGCCTATAGTTCGCCTGTTACTGCTATATTTATCCTTCTGTGCTTTTAACCTTTGCTTGGATCTCGGTTACGCTTTGTCTCACGATTTTGTACTGCGCTGCCCGTCTGTTGCTAATTTGGCCTGCCCGACTACGTTTGCGTGTTCTGTGTGTTTGTCTCTGTCTGTGTTTCACTTGGCTCAGTATAGTCAACAGTCATCTGGTCGGGGCCAGCCTATTAAGGAGTCGAGTTCCCCAAAAGGCTGGGACAGAGGCTGGGACCAGTCTGTGTCTCTGTGTGTGTCCCTGACAACTGATTATACATTTCATTTAATAATATAAAAAGCATGTAGTAAGCTCCTGGGCTCCCTCTAGAGGCTTCTGGAATCAACCAGAATATTGGGTTTTAAATCTGCTTTAGGTTTATGCAGAAGATTTTGAGCCCTGAAAAAAAATCAAAGCTCTGTAACAAAGACACGTTCCAGGGATTCTTTACATTTCCAGAAGAGCCGGTTTTATAACCTCTTTAATCTCTGAGCAAATGATAACTTCATCCTTTCTATAAAACAATTAAACCCCCCAAATGTACCTTTGTTTTGTCGAAAAGTGGGGGTTTCAGTGGGCAATGTTTATTGACGTCATTGTTGAGGGCCCAAAATTATGAGGGGAAAAGTAGAAACTTGTATACAGAAATAGTTTATAAGATTTTTTTTTTATTTTTCAAAAGCATAAAATTTGTGTTCATTGCAAAGAACTGAACTTTTGTGACAGCAAGAAAAAAACCTGATAAATAGTTGATCATTTCAATATTGAGATGACAGAATCCTCGGATAACACCACTTCTCACATTCATAAATGTACCTCTCAAAATGTGGCGTATGAAGTGTTTAAAAAACATGAAAGGACATCAAAGGCACAGGTGTGAATTCATTCTATTTCTTGATAAGAAAATAAAAATGTCATCTTGTTTTAACGTGGTAAAAAAAAATAACTTTACCGCTTTGCCCCCTTCCCCCATGTGTCCCAGTGGGCCTCCAGAGTAATAGCTCCCCCCCCCCTTGTTAAAGCTAACCCGTCGGGGGTTGTATTACCCCAATTTAGAGTACATATAAAAGAATGAGAGAAGCTGGCTTTTGTTTTATAAGTACTTCTGAGTTGGGCAGGGCGTTCGAAAAAGCATGGTAAAAACCTGACAGGACTCCTAGGGAGACATTGAGAGTTTGTTTACCCCTCACCCCCATACGTGATTTCAGCTTTCCTTGTACACTCATCTTGAAATGCTTTTAATATAAACCCTGTGCTTTTTGTTTTAGAACTGAAAACTTCTGTTCCTTAACGCTGGCTTTAGAAATTACTATTCTTGTAAATTTTAAAATTTAATAGGGCGTAAAAAAAGGTTTTAACCTGGGCGAAATAGTACATTGTTTGAAAAAAGTAATTCTGTATATCAAAAAAGGTTTTCCGCCTGTTACATCAACCGCGAACTGTGAATACTTCTCTGAGTATGATACAAACTGAACTAAAGACCCCTTGTAGGGTGCTGGTTAAACATGGTTTTTGGGCTACTTTTCTTTTTTACACCAAAATTAATCCCCTTTATATTTTAAGGTGCCATATATCTCCACAGATTCAGCATGCTAAAAGGTGTTCTTTTGGCATATGGGGTGGTTTTTTTGGCCACCCCTTTTTACAATCAGCATTAACAGTTAAGGGAAATTTCTGTTCAGTGGGGACTTTAAAAAAAAAAAAAAAAAAAAAAAAAAAAATATATATATATTTATATTTTTAAAAAAAAATAAAATAAATATATAATATATATTATATATTTTATATATATATAAAAAATATATATAGGTATAAGTTTTTTCCCGAATTTTTATCAATAGCTAAATTCCATT